>APFE031353077.1:34375-45244 GCA_000404065.3 Pinus taeda
TGTACCCTCACATTTATTAGGGAGAAGACATAGTCCTCTCCAACTCATTATCAATATATATATTCATTTCACATTACCCAATGTACCTTCACATTTATTAAGGAGAAGACATGGTCCTCTCCATGTAATTACATTTCACATTCCCCAATGTACCCTCACATTTTCTTGGGAGAAGACATAGTCCTCTCCAACTCATTATCAATATATATATTCATTTCACATTACCCAATGTACCCTCACATTTACTAAGGAGTAGACATGGTCCTCTCCATGTAATTACATCTCACATTTCCAAATGTACTCCTAGCTTACTTGGGAGAAGAGAAGTCAAATATAAGGATGGGTGAGAAGTTAATGACATTAATGATAGGTGGTTGAGATGGAGAAGGGAAGGAGGGTATAAAAAGGGAAGGGGGAAGGGAGAAAGGGGAGTTTTTTTTGGGAGGTCTTGCTTATGATTGTGGGGGTTGGTTGTGATTGTTGGGACTTGTTGTGTTTTGGAAGACCTTAGGAACCTGTGGAGGTTTCTTGGGTTGTTGAGAGGGGGGGAGTATTGTTATCCTTGTTTGGATCTTTCATTGGGACACACACACACAACATCTGGTTGGACTTGGGCTCGGAGGGCTAGGGAACCTGTGGAGCTTTCCTGGGCTAGGGATTATTTCCTAGTTGGCTGGGAGGTATTTCCAGTTGGGTCCGTCAAGAGGAGCGTTCGGCAGGAGCAGCAGGACAAAGTATCTCCATCAGCCACCGGTACAGGTATTCCTCCATAGTCTACTTTGGTAAAGTTAATTAGAATGAAGTATTCACCTTAATTTGTGTTGATTAAAATTTAAATGACAAAATTTTATTGTGTAAACGTAGTGTAAGTAGGTAAGTTATCACCTCTTATCGTATTTGATTTCAGAAGAATCTAAATTTGTTAGCAGACCCTACGGTAGGAACCTTACAATTGAATAGTGGGGAACAATGTAATGGATATGAAGGACAAAGTAATATGATGGACTGTATGGGATGCTATCTTTGGACTCAGATCCAAAGGGGAACTAAATACACAAGGAGCTATATGAATCTCTGAAGGAAATTTCTCACTAGCAACACTAGGCTCTATATCTTCTAATGATACATTCTCAACTATAACCTCCTCTTGCAGAGATATATAAGATTTATTATGCTTACCTGATCCTGATGCTCCTTTCTGTGAATTTTTCTTGTGCTTAACAATCTTCTCAGGGATAGGCACTGGTTCAGCTGGTGATTTCTGAGGATTTCTTCGAGTATGTCTGACAAACTGAGCTAGAACTGCAATGTGGAGTCGCCACCAGGTAGGTTCTCCAGTAGAGTCGCCAAATAGGTGATTACAACCAGAAATGTGCCCAAACCTTGTCTATCATCAAAATCTGGAACTATGTCGTTTCCCAGGGAAGCTGAGCTTCAACCTCCTCTCCCCAGCAACGACACCAATTTATGTTATCAACCTAAGAAACTCTCCTAGGTTCTATCTCGGAGATGCTTGGGAACATTACAAACTCAAAAAAATGTTGGAAATGGATGAATGAAAGGAATGATGTATATTCAAGCCAGATAACCACTTCTACTATGCTTGACTCCAGACATGGGTGAACACCCCCAGACTACAAAGCTTTAGACCACCAATTACTCATAGTTTAAGGAATAGGTGAATATGGAGAATACTGATCACACCAGCAGATGCACAGGACCCTGTGATGGCCGGCTGCAACCAGTAAGAGGTCTACAAATCTATTTCCCAATGTACAAATAGGATGACAACTCTCTGGCATTAAAATAACAAAAACCTGCATAACACATTCAATGATACATACTAGATTCTAACACAGAGGTGGGATGATAGCCCCTCAAATGCTAAATACCAAGAGCACATGAATAAATGTATAACAGGCACAACCTAGAATAAAGAAGAAGTGGGAAGTGAGCAATTAACAGTAAAAGAAGCTTATATTAGCTGAACATGAAGACCATATGCTACAAGTATCACAGTAGTTACAGTCTCTAGAAGTTGAATCTTACATCAAAACCATAACCATCAACTCCCATTACATTGTGTTTTTGTATATATAGAGTTTGTTTACAAAAATATCTTGTTGTTCTATGCGTGGAGGGGTCATAATTGACCACCAACCACATTAATTCTCTGATATGGGTCTCTGCTGCAATCTGCTACTTCAATGAATGATCTTGATATCCTTGGAAGCTCTGTTGTACTTCCAAAGCAGGTGAAATGTCCTTTGGATGGAGTTCCATAACTGATAAATGAATTCAACTACTCGAGGCATGTCCTTCTCGCTCTTGGCCACTCTGCTTCTTGAATGCGGTTGTTGGAGAATAACTGTGCCGAGTACTGGTAGATGGCCGCCATTGTCCTTTGGAAGCGTGGCTTAGTCAAAGGTGGCGAAGGCTTCATGGCGGGTGTACGAGCGGGTGGATAATAGATATCAATCGTTAGATCGGGAAGATAGACGGCAGAGATTGATTAGCAGTGGCCATCGGGAGACATGAGAGTGGGATAGACGAGGGCCGTTGGATCTCATATGGGCAGATCCAACGATGATCGCGGGTTGGGAGTACGAGGGGGTTAATGAGTGGGAACGGGCGGGATAGTAGTAAGTGGTTTTCCCCGCACCACCTACGGGAGGTGGGTGGCGAACATACAAACCCGCGTGATCACAATAGGAGGGTGACACGTAGCAGATGTGACGGGCGGCAAACCGCTTTCCCCGCGGGTTAATGCGCGTGCAGGTTTCGGCAGCGGGACAAGTGATTATTGTTGGATCGGGAGATGGGTGATCGGGTGACTGAAAAAACGCACCTGTTTTATGTGATTGATGTGACGGGAAAGCGCTGGATTTCCGTATAGCACTCATTTGCGTAGGCGCGGTTATATGGGTAAAGCCTTAGTGCTGAGGGGCTAGACGAAAGAGGGGTTTACACAGGGTTTAGGGAGAAAAAAAGAGCTAAAAGGGTTCAGGGAGAATAAGGACAATGAAGGGGAAGGAGAAAACAAATTGCTGCGGGGCTCCCTGTTTGCAAGAACTCACGGCCAAATTTGAAATTTGGTCCTCTAAATGCTAAAGCACATAACAAAGCTAATAGGTGGTACTCTCAGACTGTACATTAATTATAGGTAGTTGAACAAGGTGACTATTAAGAACATGTGTCCTTTGTCGCGAATTGATGACTTTTCGATTAGTAAAAGGTAGTAGCAGTGTCCTTGAATATTGAATTGAGATTAGGATATCATCAAGTATGCACCAAAGAAGATGACATCTACAAAACTGCATTTCAAACTAGGTATGGGAATTGTGATTTTGTCGTGGTTCCTTTTGGTTTGACTAATGCTCCATCTACTTTCATGTGTTTGATGAATAATGTGTTGCATCCTTATTTGGACAAGCTTGTGATAGTTTTTATTGATGATATATTCCAAGAATGAGGAAGAGCGTCCAAAACACCTGGCAAGAATATTGATATAGTTGAGAGAGCATTAGTTGTACTCCAATCTTAGTAAGTGTAGCTTCTTTCAAACAAAAGCTCATTACATGGGACATGTTGTTTCCCAGGAAGGGATAACAGTGGATATGGAAAATATCAGAGCTATCATGGACTGGGTAGCTCCTAGGAATATGGATGAAGTCATATCATTCATGGGATTAGCAAGTTATTACAGGAGGTTCAACAGGAACTACTTACGGATTTCCTATCATTTACTTAATTTCAGAGAAGAGGGAATAAGTTTGAATGTATAGAGGACTTTGCAATCGGTTTTGTACAGTTGAAGAAGTTTCTTACAAATGATCCAGTCTTGAAGATTGCAGATCGATATAAAGAGTTTGTGGTATGTACATATTCTTGCAATAAAGGACTTGGTGGAGTCCTGATTAGGAAGGATAGGTGGTTTGCCATGAGTCAAAGAATTTGAATAGCGACGAGTAGAACTATATGACTCGTGATCTTGAGTTGGAAACTATTATTCATGCCTTGAAGATGTGGAGACATTATCTCTTTGGTAGGAGGTTTGTTGTGATGAGTAATCATAGTGGGATGAGGTACTTGTTTAACCAACCCAATCTAAATGTTAGGCAAGCTAGATGGTTGGCTACTTGCAGTGAGTTTGACTTCGAGATTAGGTACATTAAGGGTAAGGAGAATAGGCTTGTAGATGCTCTTAGCAGGAGAGTGTAGGTGAATCACATATCAAATATGAGTTCGTATGGGACAAATTTAGAGGAGTAGATCTTGCATGCGGTGTAGCAGGATGACAGGTACCAACAACTTAAGCACATGTGATAGCAGTAGGGTACAGGTTAACAGGATGTGGATTATCATCTCACAACAGATGGCTTCGTGAGATTTAGGAATATGATCTATGTGTCAGATAACAATGATCTCGAGAAGCTTATCTTGAGGGAATTCCATGTCAAGCCATATTCAAGTCACCCAGGATATCCAAAGACTCTAAGAGTTGTGAATAAGTTCTATTATTGGTTGAATCTGAAGTAAGATTTGGCTGAGTTCATTGTAAGGTGTTTGGACTTTCAACAAGTGAAGGTATTGTGTAAGCATCCAGTTGGTTTGTTGCAACCTATTCCTATTACGAAATGTAAATGGGAGGTAATTTTCATGGATTTCTTCATAGGTTTGACAAAGTCATCTAGACAGAATTATTCCATCATGGTTATGGTTGATAGGTAGACCAAGGTAGCTCACTTCATTCTAGTGAAGTCTACTAATTCATCTAGTGAGGTAGCTCAGGTCTTCATCAGGGAGATAGTGAGATTGCATGGTGTTCCCAAGAATATTTTATCATACAAAGATGCTAAGTTCACTTATGGGTTTTGGAAGGAGTTATTTGCATGTTTTGGGACAGAGTTGAATTTCGATACATCTTATCATTAGTAGAAATATGGATAGACAGAGAGGGTCAACAAGATTCTTGAGGACATGTTGTGGATGTATGTCATGCATCAATAAAGGAAGTGGGAGGAGTACCTTACACTAGTATATTTTTCTTATAATAATGGATATTAGAAGTCCTTGAGGATGAGTCTATTTGAGGCTCCTTATGGGCAGAGTTGTAATACTCCCATAAGATGGAGTGATCAGTGAACAAGGTAGTGATTGGATGAGACATGTTGGTAGAGATGGAACAAGAAATGCAAGTTATCAAGAATAATCTAAAGGTAAGACAAGAAAAGCAAAATATTTATGTAGATCAACATAGGGAATTTAAGGAGTTTCAGGTTGGGGAGCATGTGTACTTGTGCATCAATCCCATGAATATATCCTTGAGGATTGGATCACGTGCCAAGTTGGTACCTCGGAATTGCAGGCCTTTTGAGATCATTGAGAGGATTGATCCAGTGGCCTATAGGCTTGCACTGTGCCAACAATGAAAGTGTGTGATTTTTTCCATGATTCATTGCTCAAAATATATGTGAAGCATGTTGATCATGTGGTTGACTAGTCTGTATTACAGGTGGAACTAGAAGAGTAATTTTGGTTGAAACCTTAGTGCATATTGCAGCGAAAACAACTCATGCTCCAAAACCAGGTAATCGAGCAAGTTAAAGGGTAGTGGAAGCACTTTGGGCCCAAAGAAGCTACATGGGAGATGGTTGATTAGATGTAAGATGTGTATCATTCATTATTTGTTGGTTCAAGCAAATGTGTTTTGGTATATGTAAATTTCCATGTATTGTTTTTATTGTAAATACCACAATAAGCTATGTTATCAAGCTCCAATAAGTGGTATGTTTGTTTTGTTTTTTAGAAGGATGCCATTTGTAAGTACTACATCACGCTATGTTATAAAGCTTCATGGACGATATGTTTTTTTTCAGTGGTTTTCGTGGTCATAGGTGTCATAGAACACCGACAATGGTGTTACCCCAAGGGGTAGGTGTTTGTAACAACCCCGAGTTAAAATTTCATGTAATAAAGGATAATAAAGGAAAAGTAAGACCAAGGTCACAGAACACATATTCCAAGATGAATGTTGGGAAAAGCAATATAGTGGGCATCACTTTTGATTTATTATGGCTAAGGAAATTGGCAAAGGAATTGGAAAAGAAATTGGAAAGGAAAAATGCAATAATTGGCATTTATTTATTAAAATAGGAGAAAAGGGAGACGAAGGGTCACATATTTGCATGAGAGGGAAATTGAAGGAAAATGAAGAAAATAGAGGCTTGAATGATAAAAAGGCTTATGAGGATCAGTTCACATATTTTTTCAGTTATAGTTTTAGCTCCCATTCACTATTGCACACTTAGAGCATTCTTGGAGCACTCTAGCATTGGAGAAAAGAAGACAAAGGAAGGACAAGGAAAATAAAGAAAGGAGAAGGACAAGCAAGGAAGGTTGGATCAAGCAGCTTTAGTAGGAAGATTTTATAGGTAATAAGTTGCATGTGTGAATTCCTAGAGGAGGTTTGAATTCATGGTACATGCATTTTTTCATTTGGTTTATTTTTTGTCATTGGCATGGGTTTTGCCTAACTTTGATAGTGGTTTCAACCTTCCCTTTCCATTTCCTAGATAGCCATGGTGTGAGGGGATTTATTTCTTGGTTGGGCTTTGGATTGCTAGAAGGTTTTGGAACCGTGTGAGGTGGTCTGAGGAAAATTTCCAAGGGTTGGGGTGGAGATTATTTTCTCTAGGAAGCCCTCAAAAGGTGGGTGGAGACAGGAAAATTCCTCAAGGTATGGTGAAGGAATTTTGAGGCATCTAATCGTGTTTTGGTTTTGTGATCTCTTGACTGGTTTTGGGGAGATCGTTGTAGTTTGAGGGTGGAGGTGGTTTAACCTCTAGATTCCCTTGGATTTTTATGTCTTGGTTTATCCCATGAGATCCCACATTCATGCTTGAAATATGGCACGGGGGTGATTGGCTGAAATAAATATTTGGTTCATCCCAATTAATGGTCGGATAGTATGTGGAAGCATCTGACTTGGTTGGATTTGCGTATGTAGTTAATATTTATTTTTGTAATGTGATTAATGAGCAGATGTAGTTTTTATTATGTTAATTATATGGTAGATTTTCCATGGTTCTTATTCTGGTTACATGCTAGCTACAAGCATGGTTCTATGATGTGCTCTAGTTTTGGACCTTGCTCATGATTTGACATGCTAGTGATTGATTGATTAATGCATGGGCTGACAAGCATTATTAAAACTATTGAGAGAGGGCATTAGACCTTCTTAATGATTCTTAGATGGGGTTCAAACTCTTAAGGTCATATATGCACTCATGACCTGTAAATAACATGTTCACCATATGTTTCACAAAGTGACTGTCATGGTTAGGCCTGATTAGGTCAATTTTGTGTTCAAGTTTTGTATGGATATCTTGTTATTATGTTACTTATCATTTTGAGAAGTTATAGGAAGTTCTAGGCAGTGATTTAGAGGCTGGCTTGGAAAAGTGGCTCAAATCTTGGGACTGCACCCTATGAACTGGAGATTTTGGGCTATAACTATAGGGAAGGAGGCTTGCTCATGTGTTTGGAGGGACATAACCGCACCTTATCCTTGTCATGCATGTATTTGTGGCCCAGGTCAGTAAAAAAATAATCCAACTCATGGATTAGGCACGTGGAGTGGTTATTTATTTCCTGAGTTGTATTTAGTCCTTAAGGAAGGTGAGGAATGTTTAGGTTTATAGGCCCCACTTCCTTAACTAGAATGGGATACGAATTGGATCAGAACCGAGGAAAAAAGGTAAACTGATATACAGACACACACACACACAAATTTTGAAAAAAAAACATATGTATTCATGTGCATCCATATGAATCCAAACCATTATATAGAAACATGCAGAGTTTCTCATATAGGTCGCAAGGGTACATATAACCAAAATAGCACCATGTGCAATCCATCTCTGAACCAAAAATACATCAACAAAAATGATCTAGATGGCCTCTAGAGTCCAAAAAAGATCATGCTACAACAAAAACCTACATATCATCAAACACATAGCATATATTTGAATCCTCATAATCAATATAACCTTCCAAGAATTAAAATTAGATGAAAAAAACTTGACATGTCAAATCGAGATTTTCTTTGAGTGTTCGGTACATTTTTACTAGGGTCATGTGAAGAGTTTGAAAATAAATGCCACCAACATCAAGATACTTACAGGGCTTGGTTATCCTGATTAAATTCTAGATTTATACCCTCATACATGCTCCAATGAAAACATTGCAATCACCCCAATTTTTAGATCCTAAAAGTTGCTAAGCCTATTGAATTTTGAGTGGGCTTTAAAATTCTACTTTCTCTATATGAAATCCAATGAGGTTGGAAACACTCTAAAAAATCCTGAAACGATTAATAGTAATGATAAAAAATTTAAGTAAAATGATGAAAAGGAAAGATAGAGAAGAACGTAACTTTTACTTAAATACATAGCATATGTTTGGATATTAGGCTACCCAACACATAAATTATTTCCTTATTTTAATTGTCCAGTATTTCTTATATGCATTCATTATTTTAATTATCCAGTATTTTACTTTACACTCCAACATCGCGAAATACTCGACGCCGGCAGCATGACTTTCTTACCCGCCCTGCATTCCCGGACAACACAACGAAATAGTTGGTCAATACGGCCACACTAATTACCCCTTTACTCAATACGGTGACTTTCTTACCATGTCCCATGTCTCTCCCACGGCAATATCTCTTTCAAATTTACATTTTCCTTTTAATGTTTTCACGAATTTTGTTTCTTCATTGGAGTTTCTCTAACAAAAAATTTAAAAAACTTTATTTTCCCACTAAACAAAGAGCAATAATCAAATTTTCTGGTGAGAATAATGGTAGAAACTTTTAAATGTAAGAATTCCCTTCCCTGGTGATAGTATATTTTGGTTTTCAAAGAAACTTATTTTCCTAATCTTTGAAATAATAGATTCCTCTGGAACAAACCCTTCAGAAATACCTTTTTTATTCAATTGATTGAAATAGGTAAGTGCCTTTTGTCGAGTACTCTCTGGGTTATTAAAATTAAGGGCACATGTAAAGCTACTCATAGACAAAAAAGAGCAGAGTGAATGAATGTCAAATGGATATCACATTGAGGAATCTCTTCAGATTTTCTCATGTGGTCCTTCAACAATTAACAAGGTAGTAGGAACTTTCTCAACTCCAACAATCATCTTGCCATAATTCCTCTTTGAACGACCAATATTCCACTGCTTTAAATATTTGTAGCTCAGTCATAATAACAACATCATGTTGTCACTGCAACAAACACCCTCTAAAATTTTATCTACACTTGAATTTTAGAGCCTACTGTGGATCTTGTGATCATTTGTCCCATTGTCACTTATTGGTTAGTTAAAGTCACTTGCTCACACATGCTCAGGTCACAACAAGTTCATGACCGCATTATTTTACGCAAGCTTGAACAAGCATAGCACAATCCATCAATATAGTGTCTGTGCAATGTTCAACCCGTGTTGATAGTTAGTGCACACTATCATTGACAATCCATCACTTTTGATTATGTTTGTGCTTCTATTTCGGTGAGTTTTTCAAACTATTGCTTTTGCGCACATTCGCTTTCGCACCTGTCGTTTTCATGTTTTTGGCTATCGCTTTTTCTTTATTTCACTTTAATTAATACCACTTTCATATTATATTCGCTCTGACATGTGTCACTTTCACCATTGTACGCATACTACAAGTATCGTTCGCACTTTTCCTGCTCCTATAGAAAATGTCGCCTTTTAGCATGTTAGGTGTCATACATTGTAAAAAAGCTAGTTCTAGTGTGTTTCAAGAGCTAATTTTTGCGATAATGAGTTGTTCTCATCATGTAAACATGTATCGTAATGATTTCCAAAGTTTCAAGCATTGTCTTATAATTGTCAACATTGTCGTCGCAAAGTGTATCTTCAGTGTCACTTGGAGTGAATTGTTGCAATATTGTCACAATGAGGAAAGTATGTTTTTCGTGTGTTTTGAGTGTCTTGTGTTGTGTCATCAAGTGATATAAGTGTTTGGTCATGCTCAAGTCTTCTTCTTGTTCAACTTCACCTCATCAATCCCACACTTAGTAAAAATTGGGAAAACTCCTTGACCAGGCCTCTCAGCCTCATTCAGCCTTCTCTGCGCACTACGCAGTATCAAGCCTCAACCTTGAGTTCTTGAACTGTGCAACTGCATAATCACTTTGCCTCTCTCCCTCCAAAACTATGAATTGGGCAACTTCAAGCCTTAAGCCTCAAGATTGAGGCCTTGAACCCTTTAATTGCGCAATCTCTTAATGTATTCTCCTGTCTAAATTACGCATTAGGTAACTTCAAGCCTCAAGCTTGACCTCTTGGGTTCCTCAACTGCATAGTCACTTATCCCAGGGCTTCAAAACTGTACTTTTTCCAATTCAATGAATGCATCTCTAATGACTCCTACTTAAACACAGACACAACTTAAACATAGCGATCTGAATGTCATTTCTATTTTTTCGCCAAACAATTTAAACATAATCCAATTATTTCACGTTTTTCATATATTCCTGCACACATTTTTTTTTTTAAAATCATTATTTTCAAATTGATAGGAGAGATAGAAACATAATCCAGTTATTTGTTGAATTTGAACATAATCTAGTTATTTCACGTTTTTTTATATATTCCTGCGCACTTCTTTTTTAAATCATTATTTTCAAATTAATAGGAGAGACAGAAAGATATGATCTCTTACTAAGTAGAGATTAAAAATGCCACTATAAAATTTTAGGTGTATGATGTGTGATTTTGTATATTCGTTGACTTGTATTTTCTAAAATATAAATAAAATATTTTTTAAGTAAAAAA
>APFE031353113.1:0-16447 GCA_000404065.3 Pinus taeda
GTTAACATCCAAATTAGAAACTTTAGTTTTATATATAGTAAAAAGTCATTAATCAAACTAAAAATAGAAAATTTCCAATTACAAATATGGTAAAATTTATTAACAATAGATTTAATGTTTAAAATAGTCAAACTTGTTAATATTTTTTTGATATTAATAATTTAACTATACATTTGAGATTAACAATTTTGCAGGTTGGTTTTCAAAAATTAACAATGTATGGTTAATCAAAATGTAGATATTTTTATGCAATAATCAAAAGATTTATCTAATATAGTTTTGCATGCTTACTTCAACTAATACATTCTCAATGCTTTAAATGCAAAAATATTACCGGTATCTCAACTATAATATTGCTAATTTATCATACAATCATTTTACAACGATAACAATGATTGGTAAAAAAAAAGTAAGTAAAGATGAAGATATCCCCATGAGGCATACCAAAAGGAATTCTCAACATGTAGAGCAACCAAGTATTTAGACTGAAGGGAAATTCATTGATATCCGAGATTTCTCCACATATGTAATTGAATAATAATAAAAGAATTGAAGAGGACTATTTGCAACTTACCATGGTTTATACTTGTGCCAAAGGCTACCATAAAGTATTCAAGGACCTATTCGGAGGCAAGAGATTTTCCTACAATTGGTGCAAACACAAGGAGAATTCATCTACAAATTGTTGATCAGATGCAATTCTATCATACCCATGAAGTTTCATACCCCTAGTCTTTTTTTAGGGTGCCATACCCTTAATACTTCAACTCAATACTTCTTCAATTAGAAAAAAAGGTGTGGGATAATGGGCCCCCTTGTATGACTCCACAAGGTGGAATGAATGTTGAGGGTGACCCATTTATGAAGATCAAGAAGAAGGCATTGGAAATAAGTTCCCTTGTTCTACCTTTGAGGATGATATTACACTAAACATGCTCCATTTTGCTCAATCAAATCCTTCTAAAATTCAAAAATATATTTGAATTCATCTTTATTGCATTATCACAGCTAATCTGGCGTGATTTAAATTCTGCTAGAAGTGATATGTTGTGGTACATTTTCTCATTGGAGCTTCTTTCCACTATTTAGCTAAATTCTGCTAAACATATGGATTATTTAGCTAAAACGCTTCAAAAATTAAATCGATCATTTTTAGGATTCATGTCTAATCTAGTTTCAAACTAATTTGTCAATGATTCAAGCCCATGCTTCCAAGAAACTTATTGGCCCTATGACCATTAAATATTCTAAAAAGGAAATTCACCTAGTTTAGAGCTTACGTGATGAAGGTCCCCTCTTCTATTGTCTTGGGTGTGAGTTTCATTAGATGTTTCCAATTCAACTAAAATTAGGCTTCAATTACTACAAAAAACCACAAATATACATTTGGTCATCTCATATCTATGATTTGAATAGAAAGTGGAATCCACCCATGGTCTCCTTCCACAGTATCCACTTGTGCTATTGTAACTCAAGGATCCAACGAGAATACTATAAATAAAAAGCCTCACTTGGTAAAATGACAGATGGTTCCTCCACACTGTAGGGTAAATGATTTATCCATATAATAAAGAATTGCATTTGTTTCATATATTGTTAGGTATTCAGTGTGTGTATTTTTCGTTCAAGGTTTTTATAAGAATAGTTGCATGGCATATTTATATTCTTTCTCTCCTACTCTCTGTCATTATTGATTGTTCCTAGATCATAGCCCCTATGATCTAGATATGTGGTATGAGAGCCAAGTTGATATAATAAATGTATGTCTAAGCCATTGCTATGACATTCTAGTTATTATTTAGATCGAAGATTAAATTCTGTCCTTGGCGAGGGTTATGCCTTTTATTTCCTCAAATCATTCACCATATGTATTTCGTGAAATAACTAGCAAAGTCCAACGGGATCGTGACCAGTGAATCCCTCAAGAAATCATCAGTAAGGGGAAAAGGATCAAACCCTATGGTTGTGGTCATCATTAAAAGGGTTGTAGGAAGCTCTAAGATGGAGTAACATAATGATGACATGCCCCAAACAAGAGATGTGGAGGAGGAATTCTAGATTGGAAATGATGTTAATCCTTATGTGCCCTTCGATAATGGAAGGAATGGATTGCATAAGTTTTTTTGTAAGAACAAAACTCTAGTGTAGGTTCTAGTCTAGTGGAGCCATGGCCTCGTGGCCAAGCTACAAGCCTACATATTTCTTAATGATGGTTCTCCCAAGAAGCAATGGTACATGCTCAAAGACCTCAATAAACCTCATTATGTTGTTTCCTTTATTGATCCTACCGTGAAATACTACCTCACCCACCAAGAATTGAGAGATTATAGCCATGCATAAATTAAGGATGAACACGTGGCATATACTTGGGAGGAAAAGATGCAAAAATAATCTAGGATTTTCTTCTATTTTATCATCATTCCCCACACCCCAGAGTACAATGTTGAACATTATAATGATGTGGAGGATACCATGGATAGGGCCTATGCTTGGCTCACTACCTGTCAAGCCTCTAGAGTGCTCATGGTTCTCCCCAACATTCAAACTGACCTTTTTCTTGCCAAGATACCTCGCAAAAGGGTGACCGCTATGCTAATCACAAGGTCTCTCTCTGACCTCTCAAGAATATAAAATCGTAGTATTTATAGCTTTTAAGGTTACAATTACATCAACATGAGCGATGTCGTAGTCTCCATGAATGTCATAGGAAATGGTGTGAATGGATTCATTATATTTCATCTCATACGATTGAAGATTTTAGCCACCACCCACATGTTTCAAGAAGTTAAATATTTTTCATAGAAATACAGTTTCACAAAACAAAAAATGATTGCCATAGTGCATGGTGAGTTTGTGCTCCATAATAGGGGTAATGAAAGGTATGGATGTCATGTGGTAGGGTTCCAAAAAATGATCCAAGCCTTTGGTTCATGTATATATTCTCCCAATGATGTGTTGCCCACTACCTATGCATGAGATCCTAGAGTGAAGAGCCTCTTATTTCTTCATACTGTAGATAATACATGTTGAATATTTCAGGTCAACTTTCAAATCACATCCAAAATGAGTGGAATATTTCAGATCTCTACGCACAAAACTAAGAATTCCATTCGAATATTTTTGATGTTTCCAAACCCCTCACCTATGTAAGATTTCAAAGGTTTTCCATTTCCAAATCCTTTTCCAATCAGATACTTACGATATTGGACCTTCTCAATGGAATATTTTTTTTTGTAGCCCATTCCAATGGAAGATTATCATTCTTGACCCCCTCCAACAAAAGGATTTTATCACTGGCACTAGTTGGGTGAAAAATTTTGACATCATGCACAACAAGATGAAGACATTTGAAATTATAACCTTCTAGGGGAAACTTCCATCATAGACCCATGTCAATGGAGATTTTACCATATAGGGCCTATCCATACACTATTTTTATTAGAGTTGGCCCACAAGTGTCGTGGGGTATAAGTATCTCTTGACCTTCATTTATCACACTTGTGGTCACCTACAAACCCATGTTTATGGATCAACTACAAAACATCATTTCCATTTACGTTCATTTTCTAGGCTAGACAATATCAATATCAAAGTTAGCCCATAAGCATTATAGGATACTATATCCTTTGACCTTTGCTCAGCATGATTATGGGTTAACCACGCAAAACCCTTATATTCATTGGCTCATGTTAAATGAAAGCTTCTCACAAGGGAACATGACACAATGGAAACCATTTCTTCCTAAGGGAAAAATCTTGATCCTAATGGAAAGTAATATCCACACATGGCATTTACCCATGGTATTGTAACTCAAGAAGGCACCTAGAATACCATAACTAATAGGCGTCACCTTGTAAGAGGAAAAATGTGTCCTTCAAAATGTAGGATAAATGATTTCTCCATTTGATGCCTCATGTACATCTAATTTCATTTAGCTATAGTTTATTGAACAAGTAGTATAAATTTTAGATAGCATATCAAATGAGCACTTTGTTTCCTATAGAATAGCCATAGTTGCCGTTTCTTTCAAAATTTTATTTTTAATAAATATTTGTTTTTTCATTCATTCATATAATAATTTATGATAGTATATTCTTTGGGTGTTTGAGCGAGTGGGGTGGAACATGTTCATCATCAATGCCATTATTCTTAAATTGACTAGCATTTCTCTCTACTCTTGTAGAAGTTTCTTAGTTCTTCTTTATACAGCCTTTTATTCTATTCTCTTATTTTTATCTTTATTTTAGTGTTTTAGTTTCAACTACTAAAGAGATAGACGAGTGATGCTTACATTGCATTTTTTATTCCTAAAATTATCCTTTTTTTATCAAGGCTTTTGTCAAAATTTGAATTTATTGATTCAATATTGAGTTAGTCTATTTTTCATCCCATTCTAATACTAAATATTGAAAATCAAGCTTGCTAAGCTCGATAACTTCACATTCCTCTAAGTTTGTTAGGTCTCTAACGTCTTAATCCATTTATGTGTCTTTGTTGTCTCCACTATTATTGTTTCTTCACTTCATTCATTATATCATTCTTTGCCATGTTTCTATAACTGGTGGGAGTAATCCTTAGGATTATTGGTAACCTTGTTTAATGTTTCCACCATGTTCTTGGATAACATTTCATTTCAATTACATGATATTTTCCAATGAAATCAACATCCAAGGAGGGTTTTTTACTGGATTTTTTCTTTCTTACCACATTTTCAAAACTCCTAGTTTTTTTCTTCATTTATGATTTAGGGACAGAGGAAGATTTATCAAGAGGAAAATACCTAAATAGGTTCCCTTGCTAATGATATTTGTGTTGATGTCGCTTGTTGTGGTGACAGTCGTCCTACCAACATCCATTCAACTAAGCCTGAATTAAGAACATGTTTTGGTACCATAAATACTTTCTCATTGTCCCATGTCTTGAAACGTGTGTTAGTTGTTTGGAAAATACAAGGATGCAGATTTGGAGAATAGTTTGGTCTAAGGAATACATTCTTTTAACTATGAATTTTCTTTCTAGTCTCCTAGGATAAACTTTTAGTTGTTCAATATTGTTTAAAAATTAAAAATAAACTAAGAGAATATATCTAAAATTGCAACAACAAATAAAAGAGCAAGGTGAAGCAATAAGAAAAAAACAATGAAAATTGTTTCTACACTTCAAACCATACAAAGTAAAGTGTCCATGTTATTTTGAAGAGAAAACTATATACTAAACACACAAATCCAATTACCAAAATAAGATAAATTATCTCACCCACCATATGATTAACAAAAAGAGGTAAACGCATGAGTAATTCACTATAAAATGTATTTTCAAATATTTAAAACCTTTAGTATTAAAGTAGCTTTAAAAAATTTAAAATTTATAAAAAAAAATAACACATTTTGAATAGAAATTTACATACTAGCACAATTATATAAATTAAATGGTTAGTAAATGTTTATAATTATCAATCCATAATAAAGACCAAAACATTTACTTCATCATACATCATAGGTTGCTAAAATTTCAAATCTTATGAAATTAACAGTATTATTATTATCATTATGATTATAAGCCAAACATATATTGATTTCATAAAGATGTATAGTGTCTAATTTTTTCCGTATTGAATTTTATAGAGTCAAATATTTTCCATATCATATCGAATTTGAATCTGAATCTGAATTCGAATTTGGTAACTATGGTTTAAACTCATCCTGAAATCACTTCTAACTTTTTTTTCCTTTTTTTTTTTTTAAATTTGGCCACATCTAAAATTGTTTACACATCTAACCTACAATTTTATTTTTTATTTTTTATTTTAATTAGGCCAACATTTAAAATTGTTTACACATCTAACCTACATTGGGTTGTAGAGGGTGGAGATCAGAGAATAATATGGTTGTAGAGCACCCATACTAGAGAATAATATTTCTATTTTCAATTTATTTAGATATACCACATGACCATGTGGAAGGGTGAATCTAATCTCGTGGATAGAGGTGGATTTGGAATAAAACAAATTTTTTGGTGGATGGGGATGAAATTCACAGATAGAGTGAGAGGTATGAAATGAGTGGATAAGAGAGTGGAGTGTTTTATAATATTTTTAATTATATTTTAGAGTTTTGTATTGTATTAAATAGACACTTGTATTGAAACTTAAAAAGTTTGCCAACCTTTTATATTGTTAGTTTGGTCGTGTATAACACTAAGAATATTTTGATAACAAATCTTAACCATTCATTTAATTAAAATAAAAATTATGTAAGACCAATTCCAATAAAAACCAGGCTTATACACTTAATCATAAACTAAATATTACACTATAATAAACTAAAATTTGAATGGGAGGCTGATGAATATACATATTCCCCTACCCTTTTCCAAATGTAAAGCTTCTGCAACTAATTACACATTTTGAAAGTCTCTGTTCTCAATGCAATGGGAATCCCTTTCCCAATAATAGTTTTTATTCAGAAGAAAAAGCAACATAGATTATATTAAGTCAATATAAAAACCATGATTGGATACAAATGGATGACTTGAGCAGCTTCATATCAAGACATCATTGAGAGGAAGCATATAGGATGAGTGACATATAGCATTGCATAATATGGAGACTATAGAGAAAAAAAGAGCAGATGGAACAAGATGTAGAGAGATAGTACTCATGGATACATATGCTTTATCATAATAATCGAAAGAAAAGAGCAGTGGTTGTGTCCAAAGTTCTAGGCCTGTGTGCTTGAAACATAATAAAAAATTGAGCTGATACAGTGCAAAATGGACTTATAGGGGACCTTGGAATCTCTGAAAATTTTATGGTTCCGCCACTTCCAAGCACACCAAATCATGATGACAAGGAGAGGACACCTTGACTTGCATTGTGTACACCATCATTGAAATGCTGCATGAACAGAAGCAAAGACATTGTGAGGAAAATCAAATAAAATAGCAAGCTCATACCAAATTTCCTGTGAGGAGGTGCATTGAAAAAACATGTGAACATTTGTCTCCTCTTCTGACTCGCACATCGAACACCTACTGGGGCCATGCCAATTCCTCTTCCTCAGATTATCCCATGTCAGATTTCTGTTATTGAAAACCAGCTAGGAAAAAAAGATCATTCTAGGAGGGCATCCTAATTTCCATAAAGCCATCGGGAAAATAAAGGCGGAGCTCAAAGCCTTTGCGTAGATGAAATCAGAGTATATGTCTTTAACTTTGACTGGCGCAGAAGCATTTAGCATGAACCAAATAAGATGGTCATTTAGTCCCCCGCATACAATCCCGCTTGCCTGTAAAGAAGCAATGACTGCATTCCATGTGGAAGAGAATTCAACCGGCAGACCAATGTCTATAGCATCCTTCCAAATGGGGGTAAGACCCAACGTGTCCGAGATGACTTTGTCCCAGGTGAAAACACCGATTCTGTGTATGGAAAATAAAAGATCTTCTAGAAGATAGAAGCTGCGACTACAAGCGATAGGATCAACACCAATGAAAACCCTGTTTCCAGTGTGGATCCTCCATCTTAGTTTTGACAAAAAGAATTTCCCGACCTTCTTGAAGCTAAGCCATATAGTCGATCCCTTTCAGATTCCAATTGCATCATTTCTGTACCAGAACTACAGGCCCTTACCTTTCAGATATTTCTGTTTAATAGTCTTGCTCCATGGCACGTCCCCAAAAATCCCAATAATAGTTAATCACGTTGAAGTGGACGTGTTTGTAATATCCCAGAAATCATTGCCTCACAGCATTTCCATCCCTGAAACAACCCAAATTCCAGAGAAAATTATATACTTTGCATGGTTTCTATTTAACAATATTCCACATAAACTAAAACATTTATTGTAAAATAGGTTACAATCGACGTTTTCCAATTTCACTGACTTCCGAAATCAGACATAAAACAAATTAAGGAACGTCTATTTTCAATTTATTTACAAATATCACATGACCATATATCAAGGTGAATCTAAGCTCATGGCTATGTTATCTACAAATATTATTCTAAATACAGAAAACACGAAAATAAGGTAGAGAATTATAGAAATAATTTACTATGTCCGCTCCATATTTTGAATGTTTGGTCTTTATTCATCTTTTCTTTGTATTGATATTATTTTAATTAAAAAACTGTGAATTTTTTCAAATAGCTCATTTGTTATACAAATATTTGAATTTGAGAAAGATGTGGACTCACCACAATTATATATATATTATATATATATATATATATATATATAATATATATATATATATATATATATATATATATATATAATATATATATATATGTATATATATATATGTATATATATATGTATATATATGTAAATATATGTATATATATATGTATATAATATATGTATATATAACATATATATATCATTATATATATATATATATATTATATATATATATTATAATATATATAAATATATATAATATATATATATATATATATATTAATTTCTTATTATTATGGGTTATTATGATAAAAGTGATTGCATTTGAAATATTGCAAGGTTAATAACTACTTTGTGCCCCAAAAAAAATGGTACTGCAGAAAATCTAATTTGGGCACTTCTAGCAGGATAACCATATTCTGACATAGATGCTATTATAGCAATGAGAGAATGAGATAAAAGTGCAAGAAGAAGAGGAGTGAATCCAAGCATGGCACTACCCATTTGTTGCTCCAGCTGCATTCCTTTGCAAATTAGGGACACTGTTTTATAAGTGAAATGGGTGTGGTTCATGTGATAGAATGATGTCTCGACAAATTTCATCAAACTCATTTCTTGATTAATCAATCAATCAATCAATAACAGAAAAAATATTTCAGCGATTGATGGATTTAGCATGGGAATCACGTCATTGATATTGGTGGTGGAAATCATAACAAGAACAAGTAATTATAATTACCT
Source organism: Pinus taeda (assembly GCA_000404065.3). Lineage (NCBI taxonomy): Eukaryota > Viridiplantae > Streptophyta > Pinopsida > Pinales > Pinaceae > Pinus > Pinus taeda. Next base: position 8,925 of record APFE031353113.1, read on the forward strand.
TCATTTTAACTTGGGGGAATTTGTTCATTATTGTTTTAGGCCATCAACAAAATATTAACCAATACATGGATGAGTCAATCTTAATGGTACACCTATACTGATTTCTAATGGATTATATAATTTATTTTCATGAAAAAATGGATAGCTAAAAGAAAATGGCCATCAAAATATTTAGTCCCTTACCATTCTTTGTGGATCAGCATTTGCAAGGCGAAGAACCTCTGCCATGGTCCCTTTTGAGGGCTTGAAAATTGTGGGTTTCTTCGGCGTTGTAGAGTTATCCATGGGCATATCCAAGTCATTATTTCTTTTAGTGATTTGTGAAGGAGGATTAGGTGTCTCAAACCATATTATGCCTTCAAAGCAATCGTCCAACCCCCAACTCGTTAAGGACCTTTGCAGCATGAACTCTCAGTGTTTGTAAATATTTGTTTTACAGAAAAAAGGTACAAAAGGTTGAGAAATATGCTTATATATTTCCAAATAAACCTAGGAATTCATCATGTGCTGTCATGATATAAAGCATTTTAAGGGATCCATATGATCTTACAATTTTCCTCTGAGGCATGCTTAAAAACAAGTTCTTCAGCATAGGGTTTGGTTTAATACTCTAATATGGAAATCCCCTATGAACAAAACTGTATAAGAATTATTTATTGCTAGTGAGTGTAGCACGATAACGTTTTTCGCCAAAAGCAATCAATGGTATCTCAAACAGTGTAAACAATGCAAGTCAAATCAAATAAATCGCCTTTTCTTTGATTTTATCGAAAGTTAAAACATTAGAGAGTGGTAAATTCACCAACTAGAAGACATAAGATTTCTTAGGCACCTGTGGTAATCGTCATAGTTGAAGTCCTAGCCCATTTCCTACATAGATCAAAGACAATTGTCAATAATAGGCAATGAATTCATGTATGAAAGCAACTCAAATGTAATTGTTAGCCATAAGATTGAACATATTGATTGGTAGTAATTGTTAAATAAAGAAAATTTCAATTTTGACACCATAAACTTGCATTAATACATCATCTTGAATGGGCCAAGAAGCGAGATCCTTGAGGCTTAAAAACCACAGACATGAAACAGGGTTTCAATCTCATAAACTTGCAAAGGGTCTTTTGGTAGATCGGTGACCATTGGATCCATTTCCTTAGTATATAAACCCATGGAGTGAAAATGGACACTATATCTCAGATGTTCTGCATTAATTTTAAGAAGCAGGGTCTGATAAGCATTCGATAACTCTCTGCCTCTATGCTGAAGTCTGGGACTCTCCTCTTTTCAACTCCCAGTTTTTTATTCACATAATATGTTATACAACAACCAGCTCACACACATGATTCAAACCCAAAAAGTTCAGGAATCATTGTCAAATTAGTTTCATAATTTCTCTAAAGAAAATTAACAGTCCCTCGACGAGAATGAAATCACACTTTTATAAAGAAAATGAATGACAAAAAATTGTATAACTGAAACAATAGGGCATTCCCAGAAATTGAATAACTTAACAAAAAAATTCTGATAAATTTAATAACTGAGACAAAAGGGAATTTGATAAATTGAATAATTGAAACAAAAGGGCCTTCTCGCATTCGAGAAATTGAATAACAGAAACAAAAATGCATTATGTGCAATCAAGAAATTGAATAACTTAAACAAAAAAGCTGCTCCATCACATTCTATCAAGAAACCAGTTACAACAACTGCCACATGTCGGTGTATCTCAAATCAATGGAGAAGTATAATTCAATCGTCTAAAAAAAAATTGAATGGTGCATAATGAGGACAGGTGGCTAATAAGGGAGTTCTAGGGAAATTCCTTACAGCATAATTACTAGCCCAGATCCTTTGTGGTCCTCTACTGTTTAGAAGGTCTCTTTTGAAACCCATGAGGCGAGGGTTGAAATCACATTGAGTATATTGTCTTGTTATGGTGTGCGACCGCTCAAGGAGTCGACTCCCCACTAGCTGGAGTCTCGGCTCTTGCCAAAATCATAAGAAATTATTATATCTACTTACAGGTTGTTGGATGCACTTTTGGTGTTATAATGGAAGCTACAAGAATTGATCGTGGGTCTTCCTAAGATTAGGACCGGCAGTTACCGATTCACCATGTTGTTAAAAAATATATATATATTACAAGGTCACTAGAGAAGCAGAGATCGTAGAGAGCTCATTATATTTCTTTATTTCTATCTTAACGCATTCAATATAATTGACTGTCTTTGTTCACCAATAGCATTACTATTTAGGTATTAATTTCAATTTTAATTTTTTTAAATTAAATTTTAAGTTTTTTAAATTGAAAACTACATGTCATTATATATTTACTCATTTTCAATATTAAGTTAAAAACGACTGTAATTAATATATTTTTAAGGAATTTCTCCTAATTAATTTTAACCCAAATCTTGTTACCTCGTAAGGCTTTTCCCTCTGGGAAGAACTCTCCTATGTGCTACCATGACTTATCTTACACCATTGATCTAATCCGTTAGATGATTAAAAATAATTTTGTCGTTGAATCATTATAGCCCACGAAAAACACCGTGGAGAACACTTTGTTGCAAGTAAGTGGGGTTTTTGTTAATTTCTTTTAAGAATTTTGTAATATAATTTTGGATGATATTTTTACTTTTGAATACATAAATCAATTTAAAAAAAGAGATGTTTGAATTTTGAAAATGCAATACAAATTATTAATCGAGTTGTTGGTTTAAATCTATTTTATTAATTAATTTTCCATTTCTAAAAATAATTGATTTAAATATATGCTATTAACTAATTTTTCATTTCAATGAAATATATAACATCAAATACAAATAATAACATACACACACACACACACACACATATATAATTGTTTCAATTACTCAACATCCAACATTTTGCAAGATTTGAAATAAGTAATATAATTATGGATGATATTATTATTTTTTAATACATAAATTGATTTAGAAAAAATGGATGCTTGAATTCTGCAAATGTAATACAAACTATAAATTTCTAATAATTGTTGATTTAAATTTATTTTATTAACTAGTTTTTCATTTTAATGAAATGTATAACATCAAATAAAAGTAATAACACTTTATTGTTTTAATATTATCATAAACAATTATAACTTAAACTTTGACAGTGGGATGAGTTGGTTGCATTAAATATAGAATGCATTTACCACTCAAATGAAATTTACTAACATGCAATAGAGGATAAACACACATTCCAAATTTTAAATTGAATTTGAAATGGCCCTTCATATGATTGAAATTGTAATTACTTTGAAGATATGCTCATTGCATGGAAAACTAATGGCATCAACAATCAAGAAAGCAAGCAAGCATGCATGTCTAAGATATGGTCTCTCTAAGATATGATCATAGTGATGTGCATTCCTTATAAGTGGAAAAGATTGTATTAGAAACATTTAACGAGATGAGTAATATTTCTTCTAAGTGGAAAATCTTGTGTCCAACAACCTTTCATGAGGTAACTAATTCAGTGCATTTGGGATAACTTACAACTTTAGATCAGAGTTGGTTGACATAAAAGAGTTGGTTGTTGCTCTCCTTCCTTGGTCGATGGGTATACCTATGTCTGCTTGATGATGGACCTTTGTAATGAAACTTATTTGACACAATTTCCATTTAAAAATAAATAATGTGCAAGAAAAATGAAGAGACAAAACTTTGACTATTATCAAATGAGTATCTAAACACAGCTCATTTGCAATTATTAAAAATGGGTATGTACATCATCCTTACAACATACAACACAATACATACCATATTGGCCATATGAAGTCTAAAAACATCTCTTCCAAATAGTGCCAAGGATCTTAAGGACTCTATATTTGAACTCTCAAGCACAATCCTATAGCGTGAAAGAGACTTGCAAAAAACCATAAAGTGGGAAATAAAAACCTTGATTAGGAACAATAAAAGAGGACTATATACAAATTTCGAAATGAGACTTGGTAATGAATATTGTGTTTAATGCACATTAATTACCAATAATATGGGAGGTACAATGCCCAAAGCTACCTAAAAATATTTACGGTTTGGAAGCTTCATTTTATGGCATTTCATATTTTGAAATGATCTTCACATTTTTTAGAGGAATAGTCATGGAAATAAGTGTAGACCACATAATACCCACCAAGTAGATCTTTTCTTTGCTTATTGACATTGCTGAAATCCCAATGTATTGCTATGGCCCACCATATGAAAATTATTAGCGACAGTAAATGAAAAAGTTGAAATGATTCAAATTCTATGTATGATGTATGAGGATTTAATAAAAACTTTTGAATCAATTGGAACTTGTTTGTGTAATGCATGAATATATGATTAATACAATAGTAAACTAGTTGAAGCGTGGAAAAATTGAAAGGATACAAATTATTTGTATGATGCATGTGGATTTGATTTAAAAAATTGAAATGATTTGAACTTATTTGTAGGATGCATGCGAATCTGATTAGTATTAGGATTCAAATTATTTTTATGATGCATGTGGATTTTATTTAAAAATTTGAAATGATTTGAACTTTTTTGTATGATGCATGCGAATCTGATTAGTATTATACATGCTTCGTTAGGAAAAACCCTAATTGTTATCCTTAATTGATATATATAATTCAATTGGAAAAACTCTGATTGCTATCCTTAATGTATTCCACATCACTTCTATATAGCAAGAAATCACTCAACAAGACTACACACCCTATCATAAGAACATTTACCAAATTGTTTTTAATAAAAAAGAGTTGAAAATGGGACCATTTTGGCATGCCTTCTTCAGAACTTTTACAAAATTACGGGAAATGAAACCATTTTGGCATGGATTCTCTCCTTATGACCTTACTCTACATTTTGTTCCTCAATCAATGGAAAATATGTAAAAATTATTCTCTTCTACAACTCTAACCAACAAGGAATATCGTCAATATTTTCAATGTAATTGAAAACCCTCGCTTATTTCATATATAGTAGTATGTCCCCTTATAACTTTTAACATAATTGATAACTATAACTCATCTCATTTTTGTCACATCCAAAAGGCATTTGTACTTGTTGAATGCACCTGGAATTTGAACCTTCCAAATTATGATATTCAATTTATATCATAAAAAATTGGGGGAATCCTTTCTACAAAGGGAGGCATTTGTAGAAGAGTGAGTGTAGATTTCCTTCCTTTTATATCATGAAGAGTTTTTGTCACATCCAAAAGGCATTTGTACTTGTTTATCACACCCAAAATTTGATCCTTCACATTATGATATTTAATTGTAATGAAAACACCATTTTTAAAAGATCGTGTTTGAAGTTAACCCTTACGTAACTCCCATTGAACTTTAGCTACAATGTATGATGTCTTCTAGTTTCTTTGAATGAAAAATATGATAGGAATCAATAGGACTTGGTCCACGATAGTTTTCCTTCATAATAAAAATTACTAGAATAATTCTCATGATGTCTTTTGTTATTATGAAAATAATGTAATCCATGGAAGTATTTCCTAACTCTTGAGCAGTGGTGACAATATTTTTGTTTGTGTACCCTAGTATTGCTTGTATGAATGTACCTATGAGAACTGGTTGCTAAATTTTCCTTACACATATGTTATTTTATTTTTCCTATGTTGGAATGAGGGCACCTGAACATGAATTTAGAGTTAATCCAAAAGGAACCATATGATCCATAACTTGACTCTAAGCTACTACATTTAGAATATGAGCTCTCACTTCTCTCATTCTTCTCTGTAGACAAATTTTCTTCCTTTCAATTACCAATATTTTAACTTTCTCACCTACATCTATTGCACCTTCTCTGGTAGCCACCATGGTTATATGACATTCTTCCTTCAATTATTGTACAAGCATAACAACTACTCCTCTGACTGGATTGTCTACAAGTTTTGACTACATATGTTTGGTTTATCACACATACATGGCAATAATTGGTCGTCTGAATTGTTAGAAGACAACAGAAAATACTAGAAATGATAAGTATTTTGTAGCTTCAATTGCATTATTATAATATATTGATGTATTTCTTCTTTGAGCTCTTGTACAAGTAAATAATATAAGTTTCTACCAAGTTTAAATAAACCCAACCTTCTATCATTCTGTAAATATTATTGTGATGTTATGGAGAAAAAATCAAGAATAAGACATGGTTAATATGTGTAGCCCTTTCCGTCATTCTGTCAATATTATTGTGATGTTATGGAGCAAAATCCAAGAATAAGACATGATGTAATATGTGTAACCCTTGCTTATTGGACATGATACATAAACTTATTGTGACAATTATGCATATCAACATCCATGCTTTATAATTACATTGTGATAGTGCAGTGAATTTGAAATAAACATGTGACATGTTTGGTAACTATTTATTTAATCATACGGTATCGAAACATTATTAAAAATAGAAAAGGAACATGTTTAGTAGGTTGTGCACACAAAGTACATGTTTGGTAACTATTTATTTACTCACGTGGTATCCAAACTTTATTACAAATAGAAAAGGAACATATTTAGTAGGTAGTGCACACAAAGTACACCATAACCGAGAGAGACCTCCTTTCAGTATGTAGCATATACGTTCCATAAGACTATGATATATATTAGTGACATTTCTCTACAGTCACTACAATACCACCTTGGGAAGTTCAAAGGGTCCCCCCATTAGCAAATAAGAAACCAACACCACAATTTGGGAACCATGAAATCTCCTACAATAAGTTTTTCTTTACAAGGCATGTAAATAAGCATGATTAAATTTTACATCTTATTTCTTCACAGTCGTTTATTAGGTGTTTAAAGGAAGGATTAAAAACCTAGAAGCCCTACATTCAATACAAATGTCTCTATTTAAACATCAAAATAATATCTTCATATTTAAAATTAAAGTGCCTCTAATTAACCCAAGTGCCCTAATTATTGGCGAAAATTCATTGTGAAGGCTAATATGGGCGTTTTAAGGTTTAGTGCCATACTATGGAAGTTTTCTGCCTTGGCTTAATTTGTAAGCTTATATTAGTATGTGTTGGTTACAATAGAAATTCACCTTTGCGTGTGATGTGAGGTTCTGTTAGAGTACCTAAGATAAACTGGGTAAAGTCCTCTATCAAGACTACCATGTGTAGTAGACCAACATTTTTTTATATGACTTTGGCAAGACACAATCCTTGATGGGGAGCTCTTGACCCAACTAGACCTTAGGTTGATGTTAGGTCCAAGGGTTCCCAAATGGGAAACAACAACATTGTTCACTAACAGGAGAGCCTCATTGACAAAATTGAAAAATTGGAGCACTTTTCTAGTTTGGAGCGATCTTCACAAGTAAAAATGGTTGTGCAGTCACTAGAGAAAACCTACTTTTGTCTTTCTCAGCAATAAAACCATTATGAGTATGATTCAATAATTCATAGTGGCATAGGGTTCAAGAGCATTGATTTGATAATCAAAAGGGTTTGTTTTTTCCCCTTGGGAAAAATCATAATTTTCTATT
>APFE031353117.1:3799-90384 GCA_000404065.3 Pinus taeda
GAATTAGAGAACAGAGGTTGCAAACTCTGCCTCTAGACCTGTTAGCGACTGTTCCGACAACAACCAGGTCAAGCGAGTTTGAGCAGCGAGATAATACACCACCTCCTACTACATTAAAACAGTAGGAGGAAGCGCATAGTGAGAGGCAAGAGGTGACCCAGGAAAATGTGCAGCGACAAGAAGAAACCCAAGAAAAGACCCAAGAAGAGAGCAGCTCTAAGAATAACAATGATACATTAGTTGATCTGAATTTGCTCCAGCAATGGAAGCAATTTAGTACAATTATTGATAACCTAGAATGCTCGAAAGATGATGAAGTTTCTAAAGAAGGTGATACACAGGAAGCGACATCGAAACCGGTTTCAGGTGAAACCAGCGGCCTACCCAAAACAAAAGAACCAGAGATAATTCCTAAAGATCCAACGGGAGAGATCATTTCGCAAATTGAAGAGATCCCCCCTTTAGATGTATTTTATAACCCTAAGCATAAAGCTGTTGTAAAGCGACAGAGGAAAAGGAGAAGAACTGATCAACCTTCCCCATTCCCTGAATTAACAGTAACGTGCAATGTTGTATGGAAAGAGGAATTCGACCCCTCCGATGACTTAACCAAGCTATCGCAATTCGTTGGAGCATATTCAGCGGCAACCATTGATAAAGCATCAGAGGTAAGTAGTTTATTAAAGACCAAGGACCAAGACATCTCTTCACTACAGGCGAGACTATCAAAAGTTCAGCAGAGGGCAGAGCAGGCGGAGAAAGAATTGCTAGTGCAGCAACAAAACAATAATCAGCTGACCAAGCAATTACAAGAGCAAAAGCATAGAATTGATGAAGGCGCAATCCAAAGGCAAAAGGAGCTATTGGCGGCACTGGAGCAGTTAAGAATATAAACTGAGGGAATAATGAAAGTGAAAGATGAGAAAATCGCTCAATTGACCACTCAAATTGAGCAAATGAAAAAGATCCCTCAGATAGATGAGTTCAAAGCAGAAGCGCTCCAGTTAAATAAGGGATTGATTAATCAGGTTAAGCTATTATGTCAACAGATTACACGAGCAGAACCATTATGCGAATTGGTAGAATCTATAAACGAAAAGGTAGAAAAAGAAAGAACCGATTTGGATCAGGCCAAAGAAACACTGACAAACTTTATAGAATGGCAGGATTCCGATATAGGTCGGGCAACTAATCTACCGAGAATTCTGGAATCACACAAAGAGATATTATTCACAGAATGGCAATCGCAACTAATGAAAGCAGAAAGAGCAATTTCCAGATGCAAGACAATCAGTGGAAATTTGGTTGAATTAGTAAATAATACACTGTATTTATCTAACATAATTTCCCAATGCACTCCAGGTCAATTAACAACAGCAAATATATTGGAGCACTCGTGCTATCCTGAGCTGGAGAAAAACGCAAGATTGATCGCTGGAATCAACAGTCTGACGTGGGATGCTTATTGGTTCTTCTTAATCAAGCCATACAGCCAAAGAGCCGCCTTGAAGTGCCTAACCGATGCTGTTGGGTATATTATACCCGACATTTAGGATGCCACCTTCGCCACCCAATTCAGTTTGCACCTCAACAAACCGCCAGAAGTAGAACCAATGCTTGCGATAAGCCAGCTAAGGTTTAAGGGAAAACAACCTGAGGCATGACTCACTTCGCCGAACTACCAGATCGCCCCTGAGAGATAGACCGCATTTACTGATACCAATTTAGTAGGATTTTGTTTCATAGATATTTTTAGCATTAGTAGTATTTATAGACCCTTTCATGCATTTAAAAAGGGTCGTAAAAGTTTTGTATATGAATTAAACCCTGAAGTTGCACTATTTTACTTCAGGGATATTCTTTTATGAAACTTGACCAATTATTCTGAATTTGATGAGGAAGGCTTTTATGCAAATGCGCACTATTGTCATTGTTTGAAAGCATTTCTATGTTGAAGAAGGAATTTTGAATAGTGATTGATATTTTGGATTTATCTACAGCTCACATGGTACTATTATCTGCGTCTATATTCATTTTCGTTATATGAACTGTTGTTTAAATCGCTCTTGCTATTATCGCTTATATATGTGTGTGTTTTTCACAGCATTCCTTATGCATTCCACTATTGGTTGTTTATCGCATGCTTCCCTTTCAATCGTATATATGTATCGATGATATAAACAGTGAATGCGGTAATTTGTATTTATCGCTTCATTGTGACTATTCACGTGAAGCAATCTTTGAATCATTGAACGTCTCTTATTTATTTTACATAGTCATCTATATGCCTGCTAGATAGATAAAGATTATTTAACACTACATTCCGAATGAATAAGTTGTTCCCGAGATTAGTATTAGTTTCCCTATTTTCGTCAATAGAATAAGCTAGTCGCCTATCACTTAAGCAATCTATTCATCACCCATCCATCCTTTTTATTTCATTATCAGGAAACTGGTCCCGTTATTTCCAGTCGGAGCCACCATTCCAAACGGAAAAGGAGCTGTACCAAGGTCTGGACTGGGTGGTTATCCCCAATGTTGTGGCAACGATTTCCGAGGCCTCAATAGTAACCTACCTTCTTATGATGACTTAGGTGATTTAAATAATTTTCTTAATGATCATGAAGAACAAGTTCCATAAAATCAAAGGTTTTCAACCTTGGATATGGCCCTAAAAGCTACCCCTGCTAGATGGTGGAATGCACACAAGAAGAATATAGGAGGCTGGCAGGAATGTCGAAGACTGATGTTGATAAGATTTGGACAGACAAATATAGATATGGAGATAAAATATGATGGTGAAACTAATCCTAGGAAGCATATCCAGCTATGCACTACAACATGGAAGGAGATTCCACAACAAGAATGGGTACATGAATTAATTCATACATTAGAGACAATCCCTAAGAACTAGTGCATAGAAATAGAGCTTCAACATGGTATCGTGAACTAGGCATACATGGTTGATGGTTTCATATTAACATTCAACTTTTAGGATGATTGTCCATACATATACTTGGCCCTTCAGACAGTCAAGAAGAGGATCTTTGAGAATGTAACCCCACTGACATGACAACGACCTGATTGGGCTACACAAATAGAAAATGTAATGGAATGCTATTAACTTATTGTAGATGAAGAAGACGATCCTCGCAACATCGACATAGTAGACTCAAAAGGATACCGTGAAGTTACTAGAACTGAGCTAGAGATACCAAACATAAGAAAGCCACCGAAGACCAAGAAGGTGAACATAGGATTATAAAAGGAACCCAAGTTTGCAACAATATGAGACTATTGGGATGAAGAGAGAGTTAGTAAAGTTATAGAGTTACTTCATGAATATCAAGAACTCTTTCACACCAAGTTTTCAGAGATGAAGGGTATAATAGGAGATCTAGGAGTCATGAAGATTCCACTTAATCCTAATGCAAAGCCAGTGAAACAAAGACCTTATAGGCTGAACTCGAAGTATAAGGATATAGTGAAATTAGAGCTTCATAAGATGATAGCATCAGGAATTGTAGAACCAGTGGAAGAATTAGAATGGGTGAGTCCTATGGTGGTGAAAGAGAAGAAGACTCAAGGATAAATTAGGATCTGTGTTGATATGAGAAAGTTGAATGATGCATATTTACATGATCCCTTTCGTACCCCTTTCAAAGATGAAGTTCTAGACAATATAGGAGGTCAAGAAGCTTACTCATTTACAGATGGATTCTTAGGTTATCATCAGGTTAGATTGCACCTGAAGGTCGACATAAGACCAAATTTTCCACAGAATGGGGCTCATATCAATACACAGTAATGCCTTTTGGATAAAAAAATGCCCCTGCTATATTTTTTAGGGTGGTGGTTACAAATTTTAAGGAATACATCCACAAGTTTTTAGAGGTATATTTTGATGATTGGATAGTATTTGGGTTGTTGAGAAAACATGTTGGAAGTTTAATTATTATGCTCAACACATGTAGACAATATCATATCTCTTTGAACCTAAATAAGTGCATATGTTGTGTACCCTTCAACATATTGTTGGGACATATTTTCTGTAAGCAAGGACTAATAGTGGACCCTACTAAGATTTATATCATTGTGAAGTTGCCTCCACCTAAAATAGTAAGACAACTTCACACTACGTTGGGACATATTGGGTATTACAGGAAGTTCATCAAGGGGTATGGTCAGATTGTTGTGCCTATGGAGAAATTGTTGAAGAAGGATGTAACTTTTCAATGGAATGAAGAATGTCAGAAGAGCCTCGAAATATTGAAAGAAAAAATGGTAGCTACACCTATACTAGTGTTCCCTCATTGGAATAAGGAATTCCATGTCCATGTGGATACCTCTTGTATAACTTTGGGCATTGTACTGGCACAATCTAGTGAAGGAGAAATTGCTCATCCTATAGATTTTGCAAGTAGAAAGTTATCTAAAGCATAAAAGAATTACACCACTATAGAAAAGGAAGGACTGGCCATGGTATATGCTTTGCAGAAGTTTAGACACTATTTGTTGGGGTCAGACTTTAAAATGTTTACATATCATTCTGCACTAAAGTATTTGGTTAATAAGCCTGTCTTAGGAGGAAATATTTGTAGATGGTTACTATTATTCCAGGAATATGACTTTGAGATCATTGTTAATCCAGGGAGATGGAATGCATGACCCGATCATCTATCAAGACTGGAAGTAGGGATGAACCAACCAACATAGAGGATAATCTCCCTGATGCACAATTATTTGCAATCAGATTTGCAGATGACCATTTCGCAGATATCATTCAGTTTTTTGACCACAGAAATGGCTCATTCAGAGGATACTACACAAAAAAGAAAGAATTAGTGGTTAAGACAACTGACTTTTCATTAATAGCACGACAATTACATAATATGGGACCAGATGAGATACTGCATAAATATGTTCCTAAACATGAAAGATAGATGATTCTAGCAGAGGCTCATGGAGGCGCAGCTGGTGGACAATATGCAGGAAAAGATACTTTGCAGAATATTTTGAGAGCAAGATTATGGTGGTCTACACTACATAAAGAGGCGAAGGAGTACTGCTGAACATGTGATGTTTATCAAAGAACAAGGAAGCCTTCCAGAAGAGATGAGATGTCATTGGTACCACAAGTTGCATTGCAAGCCTTTGATAAGTGGGCCATTGATTTTGTTGGATCCATGAACCCACTTGCAAAGAGGAATGGTGCAAGGTACATAATTACAATGACTAATTACTTGACAAGATGGGCTAAGGCACAACTAGTAAGGGACTGCAGCACAAAGAATGTTGCAAAGTTTATTTTTGAGTACATATTGTCTAGATTTGGATGCCTGAAGATTTTGATGAGTGACCAAGGTTCACACTTCCTAAATAAGACTATTGAAGAATTGATTGAGGAATTCCAAGTTTATCATTAGAAGAGTACCCCTTATCATCCTTAGGCCAACAAAACAATAGAACCATTTAATAAGATTTTGGAGAATGCACTTACTAAGGTATGCATTGTGAATAGAGATGACTGGGACCTTAGAATTCCAACATTTTTATAGGCTTATAGGACCACATGTAAAAGGTTGACATGTTAGACACCCTTCAGGTTAGTTTATGGGCAAGAATCTGTAATTCCCATGGAGTACATCGTGCCTAGCTTAAGGATTTCAACCTTTACAAATATGGCAGATCCTGATATAATAGAAGAAATAATGTCGTAGTTGCTTGCTTTGGAGGAAGAAAAATTTATAGCAGGATTCCATAAACAAGTACAGAAAGAAAGAGAAAAGGCATAACATGATAGACATATTAAGTAGAAGAATTTCTAGGTAGGAGACCTTGTTCTCCTTTATGACAATAAGTTTGTAAACTTTCTAGGAAAATTCAAGATGCATTAGTTGAGCCCATATATTATCAAGCATATTACTGATGGAGGCACAGTTCAATTATCAAAGTTAAATGAAGAATTAGTTCAAGGAAGAGTAAATGGCAGCAGTTGAAGCTGTACATGGACAACCCTGTCCCTATAGCTTCGCTCTGAAGAAGAAAGGAGAAAAGTCTTAGTGCCACCTGTAGTTGAAAGTTGGCACTGGACTATAAACTACGATGTAGAGAGATCTTCGATGTAGGAAGTTACTTCGCTGCAGTCTGGATTATGTCAAAGTTCATAGGAGCCTCGACGAAAGAAGGGTTGTTCACTATAATATGAGATGCGTCGAAGTTGCCAGAAAAACATGACCGTTAAAAGGGAAAGTTAACATTAAAACATGCAGAAAGTTGCATTTATGAGGAAAGATTGACTGAATATAGCGATAGATATGCAATTAATTGACACATTATGAGCTAATGATGGGGTTAGAAATTCAAATTTGTTATAAAAAGCCACGTCTCACCCAGATTTGGCACTTTGTTGAATTGTGAATTCGAATATTGCCGTTGCAAAGAAGTTGTAGAAATTTTCGCATGAATATCCCGACGACTGAAGAATTCATTGGTATATTTAACGAGGAGGGCTTAGCCGAAGTCATGGAAGCAGCATCTAAAGTAGTATTAGCTGATATGTCCACAATAGAATCACCCACAGTGACATCATCACACACACAATGGAAATCCCCGCAAAAGAACACATATTTTGAGGAGAGAAGGAAGAAGAAACTGGACAAGGGACCTGTCGAGCAGCCCAAACAAGTGAGAGATAGTGAAGAAGAAGCAGAGCAAGTGCAAATGGAAATAGATGCACAACATTTACATCACCTCTACCACCATATATCCCACTTAGAAAACTAGATGTAAAAATAGTAAAAGAGTCGAAGGATGCAAAGTATGACACCTTCACACCTTTATTGCTGGAGTCAGTTCCATTTGCTGGAGAAACCCTTAGGAAGATTCCGCAGCACTGAGAGTGGTGTGACAAGGTTATAACCGCAGCAATGGGCGACTAGATTGGCACAGTTGGGGTTGATTAACATGTTGAATGTGCAACACTTTGGCAGAAGTCTAGGGAGCACGACTTGTGTGAGACAACTGCTTGTGCTGGTTCACGATGAATTCTTATGGATGGGGAAGAGGATCCCTATCAACCCAATGCTGATATGGAGAATCACAAGACTTTCGTATCAAGGGAAGAACCTCACAGAAGAATTTGTTGGGAAAGATTGGGACAAAGCAATAGCTGAAAACATGAAGAATAAGTTAAGACTAACAAAAGGAAAGCGAGGTTATGATATCAACTCGATCAATGACCAGAGATTTCTCTTTGCACCACACATATTGGTTGGAAAAATAATGAGGAAGTGTCAGGCTAATGAAGTCCTTACATTGGTGGTTTCATTAGCTGCACAATGTGCTAATGGAGTTCAATACAATTGGGCCACATATCTATGCTAAGAGTTTCTGGATGACTGTTGCGAGGCTTAGGAGAAAGGTACTACATTTCACTATGCATGGTTAATTTTGATAATTGTTATGCTTGCATGGAGAGAGCTGAAAGATTCACAGTTCCCTCATGTACCCTCAAATGTTTATGAAGACACACATTATACCTCGTTGTGGTATACCACTAAACCAACGCGAGCACAGTAGAACAATTTATTTTTTTGTATTATACCATATGGACTTATACATGTTGGTGAACCAACATCCTCACCTTTCACTAAGCCTATACCAACAGTATAGTAATGTCATGAAGTTTAAGGCTGACTACCACAGAATTTACATATAGGCTCACAGGGACAAAAGGAAGAAATGGCATCCCTTGCCATATTTACAGTAGATGAGAAAATTCAAGAGATTTGACAAATAGAGATAAAAATGATGCAGAAGGCTACAAAACCTATGACCTAAGCACTACCGGAGGAAGTTCGCAACGAAGAGAAGCAGGTCACAAAAATTCTGCAGTAGTTCAATAGTGCCTACAACAACATTGCAACAAAGATCAGAGGCAAATTGGCTGAGTGACTTGGGATGAGTCACATGTGAGTGTTGGGGGCTTGTTGGGCACAACCTAATTTGGCCTAGGTTTTTGCAAAGACTCCACATTTTTTGGGGCGGAGAGTGCAGTGGAGCATGTGACAGAGTGTGAAGTGGACCGCGCAATGGAGCAGCAGAGTGCGGTTTGAGAAAGTAAATATTCCGCGCAGTGTAAGGGCTTCAAGGTGGGTCGAAGCCCCTCCTTTTTGTAAAGCACATGATTTTGTAAGGGATCAATGGTTTTGGGACCATAGTTTCTTGTTTTAGGGAGTCCATGGTATTTGGACCATGGTATTTTGATGTACCACTTTGATGTAATAGTATATATAGGGTAACATAATAAGAAGAGAACCATCAAATAAAATTGATCCAGATCATTTTTATGGTTGAATTATTGTGATCTATAGTTTTGTAGCAAAGGAAAGGCTCTGCAAGTGAGTGTAGAGAGGTTTGAGTCCACAACTGAGTGCGCAAACAACCTACAACTTAGTGCACATGCCAAGAATTGTTTGTTGTTCAATGATTCATTATATTAACAACAGTTCTTGTGGACATAGCCCCACATTGGGGTGAACCACAATAATTTGGTGTCTTGATGTGTATATTTTCTTATTATCTATCGCAGAGTAGAAGTTATTACATTTGCATTGTATTTCATCATAGTGATGGTTTATGGTTTTATATGGCATGTTTAAATGATTAATCTAATGTGGCAAAGTGATTTATAAATGTTAAGAATAAGAAAACATAATAATACCACATCTCCTAATCCTTCAAGGCTGCAAAAACCTAGTTCTGCATCCTCCCATAGTCACTTCGGGTGATACTGCGATATGCTTGCAGGACATTGCCGAAAGCGCCAGTGATTGAGGGTTTTGTTGGTGTGCAGTATAGATTAAACCCGGGTCATCCCAAACCAAGCCAATAAAAGGCTTAGGGGAATGGGGTTAAGATGTTAGGGGGTTAGTTTAATTTTTTAGGGGGTTAATTTGGACCTAGAGGATTTAGAGGTTAATCATGGGTTTTTATGTAGCATTATTAATAAGTTTTAAAAGTATATTATGAAAAATATGACATTAATAAAGAATATGACATTATAATGATGAATGAAAAATAAGATCAATATGTTTTTTCTTATTGTCATGATTATATATCTTAGAAAGTGTCTCACTTCCTACATGTCCAGAAAAGTAACATATTTATTATATTTTTTCAACTTATACTTAAATGTCTTGATAAATTGCACAAGAATCATCATTGATTTGTTGTCTTTGTTTCTTGGTCTCACCTAAGTTGTCTCTCTCTTTCTCTTTGTTGTCTTCATTTTCCTTATATATTATATTAGTAAACTATTGCTATATAGATGTTTCAATATTTTCTATATATACTAATATTACTTTATTGATTGTAATTGTATAGTATCATCCACCTAGGGCATTTCTCGATGAGGAAGAGGTGGTTGTAGTACAAGCACCTGTTCAAGAACATGGAATGATTAATATTGAGGGTCAAGCTAATGATCCTATGGAAGAAGATAATGATGTTGATAAAATAGTTGAAGACTATGGGACAAATAGATTGATCTAAGGGACATTTAATAATGTTGGAATGGATGATGATGCCAATCAGTATGATGAATATGCTTTTGATTTACTTATACTTGAGATGGAATCTAAACCTCTTTATGAAGGCTCAAAAACATCTCTTCTCTTTGCTCTATTATTGTTGGTCAACTTAATGGTGGTGAATGGTTTGTCAAACACATGTGTGACACAACTCCTAAGATATTTAATATATTTTGTCACATTTAGTAATATATACATGATAAAGAAATTATGTTTTCCATTGCTTTTAATGTTAGTACATTGATCTGCATCATTTCATTAATTTTTAACATTTGGATGCTATATGTATGATTAATATCGTTTAGTACATTAACCAATACTATTTTTTTATGTTTTAGATTATTAGGTGAATTTCTATTACGGCCGTCAAATGTTTTACCTCGTACGTACTGATATTTACATGTTGTTATGAAAGATATTGGAATGGAGTATCAAGCTATTCATGCATGCCTTAATGATGATATTCTATATTATAAAGAATATGTGTTGAAAGTCAAATTCCCAAAATGCGATGAGAGTAGATATCAAATCGATAAAGTAACAAAAAAGGTGCCTCACAAGGTTCTTAGTTATATTCCCATAACTCCATGTCTATGACAATTGTTTAGGTGCAAAAGAGTAGAAAAACTTATGGATTACAATGCAATGAATAGAAGTGAAGATGGTGTTCGTCGAATTCCTGCAAATGGATCTGCATTTAGGAATATAGAGGAAAAGTGGCTAGAGTTTAAAAGAGAACCTTATTTTCTTAGGCTTATATTAACAGTTGATGGTATCACTCTATTTGGAGAGGCCAAATCTAGAATTTTCCTGAATTTCTAGAATCAACGCACCCTAAAAAGGAGCAAGTTGTTGTTGATCAACATTGGTGTAGAAGGAAGAAACCAACGCTGAACATAGGTCTATAAAGGGGCATGGTGCGTTGGTTCTTAAAAGAATTTATTTTTAGCAATTAGATCCATAAACTCAGTTATTTGGAAAGGTTATCCTTAGGGATTTGTGTAGGGATCATGACAACATGTTCACAGATGTGGATTGATCCAGTTTGCAGGCTATTGACCAAATGAAAAAAATGGCCTATAACATATTCCCCCTTACATCACAAAGTAAAAAACGATGGCTAATGATTGAAATAATTTACCTTGTGACAAGTTTAGATCAAGAAAAATCAGATGAGATCATCATCTATTACAATAAATTTTCATTATGATATATCTACTGAGGGAGGCATATCCATACTTAGCAGATATGTTATCATTACATGTACAATGATCAAGAAGTCAAGTCTACTAATGAAAAAGTGTGCAATCATGATTTGATGAATGTCTATATGATCATAACCATCATACTTTCTAATATTGCATTAATCATGAAATCACAACCCAGATGGATGAAACTAAATCTAGGTTCTTCTATCTCATTCAATTAATAGTCCAATGTACAAGTCTAACCATGTGAATAAAGGAGATGGATTTGAACATGGAAGACACCATTTGATTACTGACTAATGATGTAGGTCGTTAACAGACGCGAGATAAACCATCAATGATGTTAATGGCTCTCAAGGTACCACTCGTACAATCTATATGGTGTGAATGAATGAGTTGAATTCCAATACCAAACAAAATATTTTGGTCGAAGGCCAATGACCTAAACTTGTTGCCGAGAGTGAGGAAACTTGACATTGATGTATGCAAGCCCCAAAGTACCGAAGGGAAAGTTTCTAAGTCAACATCTTGGATAATAAGTTGATGTCTATAGGAAGTGACTTGTCACATTAGAACCTCGATGTATCCCTTATCAATGACATGAAATGGGTATCATGATTTGAGACAGAATAATGCTGATGTGGAACTAGTTAAGGAACAACATACATGGAATTAAGGCTTAAGAGTATCGTAGAAGAGATCAATTGAAGGAATTCTCTTGAACATGTCGGCGAAAGAAATGGAGTTGGTAGCAATGACCCAAAACTGAATGCAAAGCCTTTGATATGGTGTGATGAACCAAAAATACAAGTATATTTCCCCACCCAACAACCACATAGATGAAGTGGAAGAGTGTCATGTTCAAGAGCGACTCACTGCCATTAATAGGTGGAGTACCCTGTTTTACCAATTTCCCCAACCATTTATGGTAAGTACATCTTTTTTAACAAGCTTGAGGAGGATAACATATGCTCAATTTGTAAGTTCATCCTTCAGATGAATACATATGAGTATTTTTAACGAATCCCCAGAAGGAGTGGTTCAATCTCATCATGTTCGATGAGTCCATCATTGTTTGATGTTTTTACGAGTAAATAGTCTCTTGAGTCTAAAAAGGCAGAAAATGATACTTAGGAGAACCTCTTAGCTATGTTCGACTTAAGTATTCCTTTTTTGTAAATATTCTATCTCAATCTGGAAAAGGATTAAACTTATACTAGGTAGATGTCTTTTCATTTACTTTAATGAGTTACAAAAGACAAGTGCTGGACAATCATTTCATATTTTGGGAGTCTGAAAAGAGATAAAACAGGACTCCACGAGGTTCCTTTTTCGTAAGTTTACAGAACTCGAAAAAGTGATAAAGTATGCTCTTTTGTCAAAATGATCTATTTTGATTTAGACATCATCAAATCTATTAAACAATTGTTAATCTTCTCAAAACACCACCAAAGATTAAAAATACCTGATTCATTATAAAATTAGGTCATATTTAGGTCAAAATATCAAAATATTAATAAAATAATCATAAAAATGACCATAAATAGGAAAAATGTAATTCATTTTTAACATTTAACATTTAACATTTAACTTCTTGGTGAGTGGGTTTTGAGTGTTTTTTTCCCCTGATCTTATGCAACTAATTGAGACCAATCTGGTGGATTATTTTGAGTGACATCATTTCCACGTAGGAGATTTCACCTTCTTCTTTCTTTCTACAGTTCGATTTTTACATTTCATGCAATTTTTTTTCCATTTTTGGGTGACCTAGGGATTCAGATTTTCGCCCTAGCCCCAGTGCACCCCAAAAATGTCAAAAGGTGTAGTGGGAAGGAAAAATTTACACTGTCCATGGCGTTTCCACGCACTATCTCCCTCTAGTAGGGTGTGTTGGGCGCATTCCAAAAATTTGTTTTGCCTTTCTCAATCAAAATTATCTCAATTTTTTGCATGAGGTTTACCCTAATGATTCTTATTGTCATGTTTCAGGTTTCCATCGAAACAAAATGACTCTGATATGGTGAGAAAAAGAACATGAGAAACAAGATATGAATTCATCTACTGAGTCAACCACTATCCAGACATTAAGAAATTGTGGGCTTCTAAATTCTTCTGGATTCTTTGGATGAGGAAATAGATGGAGTTGTTAGAGTATCTTGTTCGAGCACAGGATGTTGATACACATGATTTCAGGATTGGAACACACATGCTTACTATACAGGTGGAAGACATATATTTCTTGGCAGGTTTATTGAGAGGTGCCTCCATCTTGTTATTTGGTTCAAGGAGGGGTGGAGAGGTAGTCAATAATTATATCAAATCACACTATAGACCTCGATCCCAACCAACCAAGGATGGGAAAATTGAAATAAAGGATGTGGTATGCTTGTTGGTGTCTGAGTGTGAATGCTATGATTCAACCCTTTACCACATTAATTCATCAATCCAGGTGCGTACACTTTTCAAGGTAACGCGTAAGGTATATGAGGGGAGCAATGTTACAGTCTTACATCAACCAAGGGTTCATGATTAAGAAATCAAAGAATTACTATAACAGTACTAGAAATTAAATTGCAAAACTTAAAAAGGTATTCACAACAATCTATGAAAATCTATAACAACAATAAGGAAATAAATACAACGAATAAACAAAATACATAAAAAGGAAAACATGCTGCACCTGATTAGAAGAGTGGGCCCAACTCCTTGATCAGGGTTGTGGTAGAATGGATCGAAGGCTTGATAATCAGAATATCAATATTGCATTAATAAAAATGAAAATACAGAAGTCTCATGTTACATTCTCAGAGCAAAACCTTCAATATTTGGTCTGCTCCCCTACTACCTCCATTCTCTCTGATTTGTGTCTTTTAAATATGCAAACAACAAAGGGGAATTTACAACAAGATTGATTACAGAAGAAAGATGATATCTAAGAGATCTTTCCATCATGATTCAGCTAGAACAAGTCAAAATTAGTCACTGCAATTTAGGCAATTTGGAAAATGGCCATAGCAGAAAATCTGCGAATATATCCTTCAAGGAACCTTGCTTTTCTCCATTCTGAACAAAAACCCATGTCTCAGATTTTTAAGATTCTTCTTCGTTTGCCAAAAATGTCCAATGCAATATTGTCACGTTTTATTCCAGCGAAATTTTGAGTTGGAATATTTGATTATGCGTTGAAGATCATATTTGCAATCTGCAAGAGAACTTGGAGGCTAAAATCATGAGTGATGTTATAAAAAATTTATATATAAACCATTATTAGCAATATCACTCATAATAATCATCAATTTATTAAAAAAAGGAGAACAAATATTACTTATCCACAAGAGCATTTTTTTAATGAAATGGAATTATATAAGAAATTATGGTAAATAATGTGATAAAAGAATAGTAGAAATGGATGAAATGGATGTTAAGAAGTGATAATAATAATGACAAATTAGGGACCCAAGATCTCCCTCAAACTGAACATGATGCATGTCCTCATGCAACCCAATGCCTTTGTATTAACCAAGAAGGGGAAGTAGTGGTTGAAAAATATGAACGAATATGCTCAGTGGTTTCTTCATGACATTCTCCTAAAATTTTAATAAATTAAAACTTATGTTATTTTACCTCAAGTTTTACCTCCACAAAAATGTGGAATGACATGTATGGATTGATATTTGTTGAAGTTAATGTATGCTGAGTTGATGTTGAAAGTGACGTGGAAGGTGGAAACCATGCAAGTTGAAATAAAGTAATTAGAAAGTGTAGCAAGATTTCCTTCCCCCAAACTCATTAGTTTCCCTGTCATCAATATTTCTATAACACATCTCATGAGTATCCTCAATCAGTAATTCATCAGGATTCAAAATCAAAACTAGGCCTCTTTATCCTACCCCAAAATAATAATAGTGTTGTTAAGCTAGGATTAAATAGAGATTGATTGGGTAAAGAAACTATCTTTGTTTAAATATATGAAACTTGTAGAATAAAGGAATGATAGATTAGATGATACAAAATGTCAAATATCAAATATCCTAAAAGTTTCAACCCTAACATGTAAAGTAAATATTTATAACTCAATAATAGATATAAACCATAACCACCATTATCTAAGAACTGATTAAATATTACCCCATGAACCATGAGTTCTAGCAAACCTTATATATGCAACAGTGGCTTTATCAGTAGTTAGTTTTGAGATAACCAAGTAGATCATAGTATTGAATTAACTTCTATATCATAGGCATGGCCACTGCTGCCAGCAGGGGTCCATAGCGTCGACGTGGATGCCTTTTTAACCCATTGAGATGCCAGTGTCCCATTTATTAGAAATAAGTACATAGTTACAAAAGCATTTCAATTTACTTAGATGTCTATTGAAGATCATTGTTTTGGCTTGGTAACCAGTTAATAACAAGGCCATTCACAGGAGCTAACAAAAGTGAACAAGTCGTCTCGTGATGAGACCTCTTGTCCTTCAGTTTTAGACTGAAGGCCATTACCCTGGCTTGGTGACCAGTGGTTGTAATCTCACTCTATTAGGACCTATGATCATGGTAGGTCGGCCCGTGATGAGACCTCCTATCCTCCAGTTGACTATTTATGTTTAAAATTCAACTATGCTTATTTTTTTTCTATATAATACTACCTAAGTACCCACAGGGGATTTGAACCGGTGACCTATCGCAAGGAGTGCCTTAATAGTACACCCATTCACCATAAATCTAAAGCCCCGTGGGCCAACTATGGTTATTGTTGATCAACAAAATATTACTTAAGAGATGGGGTGGCAGGCCAGCTCCTTAAGAGCTAGGGATGGCATAAAAAGTTTTGTAGTAACTATTTTCAACTTGGGTAATTTTGCTTCTCAAAAACTAATAACCTTCAAATGATTGTTGATAAACATATTTTTCTTTGTTAAGATTTGGGTTGAGGAATAGTTCATTAGATAGTGACTAAAAGACTTAAGTACAATTTTGTGGTCATCATCATAAATTTGACAAGATTAGGGACTCAACAAATTAGGAAAGTTGAAAGTTGGCATGATGAAATCATCTTTGCATAATTATTCCTTAAATATAAGATTATGTTTATAGATAAACAAAGATAAATTGGCTACCCAATAATTATGTCAAAGAGGACCTAGACACTTAAAAGTATTTCCCATTCACCAAGTTAATGTCGTCGAGCATGATTCAAGTTCCAATGTGCATGGATAAGTGGGGGTTATAGATTGTTATGGATTATAGTACTAATAATTGTGAGATGTACGAGTTGACGCGAGATTTTATTAATAATGATGATATGACATCATTACAATACATTTTCTATTAAATGCAACACCTCTCACCCAAACTGAGTTATGATTGTCCTCGGTCATGGTTGGTCATGTCATAAGTGAAACGTGAATCAAATACATTGAGTCAATCAGGGACATACCTGGTGACTTACCTTGGTGGAGTATCAGCATGGGTGGAGTAACAACACCGGGTTCTTAGAAAAAATTTCACCATGAAGTAGCAACACCGGAGGAGTAACAACACTGAAGGAGTAACAACATCAGGTACTTCGAAAAAAAAAATCACCATGGAGTAGAAGCACCGGAGGAGTAACAACATCGGAGGAGTGAAATCACCGAAGGAGTAACAACATCGGGTACTTAGAAAAAATTTCACCACAGAGTAGAAGCATCAACGAAGTAACAACATCCGACACTTGGAAAAATTTCGAGAGTAACAACAACGTCAGAGTAATAGCACCCAAGGGGTAACAACATCCAATACATAGAATTTTTTTTAGAGTAACAGCAGCGGGGAAGTAACAACACGTAAGGAGTAACATCATCCAAAGAATAACAACATCCAATACTTAGAAAATTTTCGGGAGTAACAGCATCGGTGGAGTAACAACACCCAAGGAGTAACAACATCCAAGGAGCAACAACATCCGATACTTAGAAAATTTTCGGGAGTAACATCATTGGTGGAGTAACACCATCCGACACTTAGAAAATTTTCAGGAGTAACAACAACGACAGAGTAACAACACCCAATGGATCTGAGGAAACCATATACTGATAAGACTCGGGAACAAATGGATAAATATGGAGCAATATCATGGAACTTGAGAACTTCCTTTTATTTTGACGAAGGAACAAAATTTGTGACTTTGAACACCTGAAAAAAAAACATAAGAGGAATCAGAAAAGAAACAACAATTTTATTGAAAAACAATAAATAAATAAATAACTTAAGTGGAAACGGCTATGATTTTGACTGCAACAATGTTGTTTCCTAAGGGAATATCAATCTGTTTCTAGAAACAACAATTTATCAATGGTAAATAAATAGAAAAATGTTTTGGCAGAAATGACTTGGATCTTCAAATGGAAATCAATTATCCATTTCAACTATTATGAATCCATTAGGTAATGAAAAAGTCTTCATGTTGTTGGTGAGAAATAACAGGAATAATTTGTAACAAACTCTTATGATCAATTTCCATGACACCTCGAAAGAGTCAAAATTATATGGTATTGGATTTCTTAATAGATGCTTGGATGAAAATCTATTATTTCATTATCATTGCCTTCAATAATCACTCGTTCAAAAACAAATTGACCTCCTTTATTCTCCGTGGCCTTGCAAAAACAAACATCTACCTGTAATAAAAAATGTAAGCATGGAAGAAGAGAGGTGATATTGATCTCTAGATCCAATAAATATGAAAAAAATTAACAGGTAGTTACTATGTAAAACAAATCCATGGAAAACAAATAACAAAGTAGAGTTAATTTATTACTTGTGGGACAACGGTGGCCAACCATACTAACCAGCAATATTTTAATCATAACTTCATTATTTTTTATCCGATTTGCATGATTCCAAACTCAAATGAAAGTGAATTCATAGGGAAATATCTAGTTGAAACATGTTTTAAAAATTCCATGATATGATATGTCAAATTTACTTAGAACAACCTGCATAATGGAGTCATTTTCGATTTCCCAACTTAGACCAACAACTGATATTTTAAGCATAACTTTTTCTTTTGATGACGGATTGAACCAATTCAAATTGGATATTAAATTAGATTCATATAAATATATCCAATATAAATATTTTGTGAAATCGTGAATAATTGATGGGTCAAATGTGCTCGCGAAAACAAAGTTTTAAAGGTGTCAATTTACGATAGACAGTCAATATTTGGGTCATAACTTTCGCATATAATATCAAAATCACGCGATTTAAATTGCATTGTAAACTATATTAATAGGGTGATATACCATATAAACATAGGCCTCCAAAAACGAATTGTTCCAACTCTATTCCTGAGCTGCCTAATCAACATACTGTCAATGTTTTGGTCCTAACTTTTTCGTTTCAAATCCAAATTGAGTGATTCAAATTGGATTAGAAATTAGAAATAAGTGGATGCTTAGGATAGAAATAAGTTTTGAAAATATTCCCATTTTGTCCCTCAAAACATGACTGTACCGACTGTGATTTCAGTGGTTTTATCAAGCCCACACACCATAAGATATGATAATCACACAAATTTATTTTTTCAAAATGATGATGAGTGTTTGTAGAAATCTGATTTTCAATATAATACATCTACGTACACAATTAAATTCAAATATTTATCATTGATATTGATATACTCAGCAAGTTGCAGCGAACACAACTCTTTCTACATGTAAAGAGATTTATTTATTTATGTACTTATTTATTCTATTTCCTACTCTACCTTGAAAAATAAAGTATACTTATGTATAAGAGCACTTCCAATGGAACCATTTTCTAAATAAGGCCTCAAGTGTGTACATACCCGAATTTGAGAAATGCATGTCAGTAAATACTAAGGTATGAGAGACCAACCTCCCTATTAAGGATGGTGCCAAGAATTGTTGAAGTAGGGAGTGACGTTGCAAGCAAACAATAGAGTAAAATTGGTCTTCAATATAGTCTTGATTTCCCATAGTTGTTATATCTTGAAGTTCTTTGACTAGGTTCTAAATTATTTTGTTGCTTTCATCCTTGACTTCCATCCGTGAGTTTTGAGGGCCTTCCTTTGCCTCTTTTGTTTGGATCTCTGTTCATACAAATTGTTGTAGTTAAAATGTTGATATTTGGTCACAATGCTCAGGACCTAGAGCAGGGTGTCAGAAGAACATTCCCTCCCTAGGATGGGAGATCAAGCAGAAAGGAAAACAACTAAAGAAAAAGAAACCTAGGGTTCAGGGCCCAAAGAAGGGTGTCAAAGGACCCTTCCCTCCCCAGGACAAGAAACCAAACAAGAAAAGAATAAGCATACAAGAAAATCTAAAGCTCGGGACCTGGAGCAGGGCATCAAAGGACCATTCCCTCCCCAGGACGAGAGATTGGGTTTTTCAAAATCAAAACACACAAAAATGCAGGAAAAATTTAATTTTAGGACTTGGAGCAGGGTGAGAAAACTCTTTGCCTCCCCAGGACGAGAGATTGGCCCTAAAGATAAAAACGGGAAAAAAAAACAAAAGAAAAACAACAAAACAAGGAAATGACTACGCTCAGGACCTGGAGCGGAGTGACAAAACTCCTCTCCCCAGGATGAGAGATTGACCCTCTAGTCGATATAGATCGTGTCTTGCACCTTGTTAACCTTCCTTGGCAATGACGCCAAAAAGTTGGTGTCCAAGTGTGAATGCTACGATTCAACCCTTTACCACATTAATTCATCAATTTGGGTGCGTACACTTTTCAAGGTAACTCGTAAGGTGTATGCAGAAGCAAGGTTACAATCTTACATCAACCAAGGGTTCGTGATTAATAAATCAAAGCATCGATATAAGGGTACTAGAAATTAAATCGTAGAACTTAAAAAGGTATTTACAACAATCTACGAAAATCTGTAACAACAATAAGGAAATAAATACAACGAATAAACAACATATATAAAAAGGAAAACACACAGCACCTGATCGGAAGAGCGGGCCCAAATCCCTGATCAGGGTTGTGGTAGAATGGATCAAAGGCTAGATAATCAAAATATCGATATTGCATTAATAAAAATGAACATACAGAAGTCTCATGTTACATTCTCAAAGAAAAACCTTCAATATCTAATATGCTCCCCTACTACCTCCATTCTCTCTGATTTATGTCTTTTAAATATGCAAACAACAAAGGGGAATTTACAAAAATATTGATTACAAAATAAAAATGAGATTTGAGAGATCTTTGCATCATGATTCAGTTGGAACAAGTCGAAATTTGTCATTGCAATTGGGGCAATTTGAAAACAACCACATCGAAAAATTTGCGAATATATCATTCGAAGAACCTTGCTTTTCTCCCAATACACACTAAATTTATGAAAACTGCTCATTTAGAAATTGACTTGGTCTGTTCTGAACAAAACCCATGTCTCGGATTTTTAAGATTCTTCTTCATTTGCCTGAAATGTCCAATGCAAAACTGTCACGTTTTATTCCAGCGAAATTCTGAGTTGGAATATTTGATTATGCGTTGAAGATCAGATTTGCAATCTATAAGAGAACTTGGAGGCTAAAATCATGAGTTATGTTATAACAAATTTATCTATAAACCATTATTAGCAATATCACTCATAATAATCATCAATTTATTAAAAATAAAGGAGAACAAATATTACTTATCCACAAGAGCATAATTAATTATGAAATGGAATTATATAATAAATTATGGTAAATAATGTGATAAAAGAATAGTAGAAATAGATGAAATGGATGTTAAGAAGTGATAATAATAATGACAAATTAGGGACCCAACAATGTTTACCTTTGATGACAATCCTATTCATCATTACTAGATTGGCCAACAATGCTACTCTACATTTTTCCAACAGATCCCAAATGCAATATGCTCTAGAGTGCATAGAGTCAACAATATTCAACTCGAGTGAGGGGGTACTGGAAAATATGAAAGAACAAATTACCAAGGCAAAGGATGGATGATTGAAGAAATTTGGATATGGTTCAATTTTGATTTCATTTTCCTTGGAGTAGATTCCATTTCTATGACTGCAACATATCTCACTCAAGTCCACAGATCCGAGAGTCCCACCGATGAGGAGATAGGTGGATCTCATGTCCAAACATGCAGGTCTGTCACCGATGAGCTTCACACTAGTCTTCTTCCAATGGTTGCACATGCAACTCATTATGATTGAAGATTATCTATACGTAGGGATGCATTTCCATGGAGACCTAGAGCTTATGCTTCCTAATGCCAAGCAACGGGGTACCATAGGTAAAATAAAAAAAATGATCATTTTTTGAGTTTTAAGTTTCATAATTTTTTGTTGTTGTATTTTCTATGTATCTGAAACTAAACTATTGATTTTTATATGCAGACATTAGACCTGTTTGACCCGAGGGTTCTTCCTATCTTTAGCGTTAAAGATACCTACAACAGGCATCCATTGGAGTACATGTTGTTCATGGGGGATGAGAGCTATTGTAGGATCTCAATGTGGCTGAGACTCTTGTAGAGCTCGAATGTCACATGGAGGGGTTGACCTAGGGTATAACTAAGACTAGGGTTAACCAGATCCTTATGAGACTGCAACATCATACTATTGGTGTTCCTAGTTGTATCAACTGGCTACTGTGCAAGATGGCTCACACAATTGCTTACTATCATCAGCATGATGATTAGTCTACTAGGAGGCTGCATAGCCATATTTTAAATACATCTATATTTTTTTATATGATAGCTTGTGTGGCCATATGTGTCTCATGCATATTTTTTAGTAAAACCAAGATTTGATATATATAGACAGCTATCTACATATCAATGTTTCTTATGTATCTTATTACCTTGTTCAATGTTTATGACATGAATTGAATTTAATTTACATATGTCACAAATAGCTATCTAAAACATGAATTGCTAGTGCATCTGTCAATGTATTTAGACTTCTAGAAATGTGTTTATATTGGATATAATCAAAATATCTTTCTAGAAGGCAAACCCTTAAGAACATACAAAGCATAGTTGGAATTATAACTAAATAGAAATTAGTCAATTGTAGTACTACAAGTTGTGAGTTGTTTGACAACTATATGGTGGATACGATGAGAAATAGCATTAGACAATAGATCAATGATTGTGATATACTCAACGATATTATTTGTATAGTGACCAATATAAATCCCTTGTAGACTCACTAACTCGCCATCTGGAGCATATATAGCCCATACTGTAGAAGGAAGGTTCTGAGTGCTACAACTAGCACCATCAGCATAATCAACATATGGTTGAAGGGATGCCAACATCTACAAACCAAATGTAAATAGGATTAATAGAAACTGTAAGAAAATCCAAAGGGAACATACTACAAACACACTTAACACACCTATATACAAGATGTACATAGTGAACTACACAAAAATAACTTGAGCATGGTATTTTTTAAGGTACATCCCATTTCTAGTCTGTGCCAATGGAACTCCATTGAAATCAACAAGCTCGTAGGCTCCTTTAGCAAGAACACGTTTAGAAATGTATGGGCCTAGCCAAATTGGCTCGAACTTCACTGATCCTAACTATCAAGACTTGATCATACAAGAAGACACGGTCACCTTCCGAGAGACATGAGGCTTGAAATTCTTGTTGTATTGTGCCTTAATGTGTTTCTTATGAGCTTCATTAGCCATCGTGGAATCATGCCAGGTTTCATTTAAGCCTGTTAGATGTAATAGATGCTCTTCTCCTATAAAAGTGGTAGGGAAGAGCTCGACAACAAGTTTTAGAGATGGAATTTCACACTCAATAGGAAGGATTTGTTCTAGATTGTATACCAATTGGAATGGTGTGAACCTGGTAGAAGTCTGAAAAGAGGTTTGATGTGCCCACAAGGTTGCATAAAGGATAAGATGCTAGTCTGATTTGTGGACCCCTATCATGAGCTAAAGCATTATTTTTAGAACTTTGTTAATGGCCTCAACTTGCCCATTTTCCTGAGGGTAGTAGGGATTCGAGCTATCAATGGAGAGGCCCAATTTGGTAGTCAGTTCAAACATCACATGGTTATGGAAATTTTTCCCATGACTTGAAAATATATGTTGTGGTGCACCAAAACTTGCAATGACATGATTAAAAAGGAAGAGAAGAATTTTTTCGTCGATGTTATTATATGTAGGCATCACCTCGGCCCACTTGGTAAAATAGTTTACCACTACAATGATGTATCCATTCCCCCTAGTTGAGTCAAGGTTACATGTCATGAAAGAAATGCCCCATTTTGCAAAATGTCCAATGGAGATAACATGATAAAAGGAGCAGGTGGAGCATGTGTTTTACGATTATATATCTGGAAGGCATGACACTTTTGGACCACGAGGATGTAGTCACGAAACATAGTAGGCCAAAAGTAGTCAACACACAAAATATTCTATGCTGTGGCATAACTAGAAATATTCCCTAGCATGGAATTTATTTAGGGATTTCTCGGCCTCCACATGAGTGAGGTACCATTGGAAAATCGTATCAATACCACGACAATAGAAGGTGTCGCTAATTATAATGTAATTTTTAGCTTGATATCGAATATGTCGCTAGTCAAAGCGAGAGGTATCGAGACGTAAAGTCTGGGTTCGAACATATACGATAATGTCTCCATACCATGGGTCATATGACACAATTAAGAACAAAAATAGAATGTAATAAAATTGTTAGACATTGGTTCAACATTAGTAGTGGGAAGGTTATAGATTATCTCAACAAAAACTAAGGATTTATTCGACTTGGATTTGATGAAATCCAAATAGAACTCATCGAGAATGAAAATCCATTTCGAGTAATTTCCCCCCAAAAAATTGGCATGACAAGATGTATTTCATGGGTTACAATATGAAACAACCATAGTTTTGCAAAGTAGGATATAAGGACGAAATCTTTAGAAAACCTAGACCGCTTCCAAAGCTAATTTTCGATGTGAGTATACTTGACCTTGGTGTCATTCATATTTCAACTCAAATAATAAATATGGTGTTCAGTCCATACTTCTTGGACCAATACCATAACAATTGTAATAACTATAGCGGTAAGGTACATGAAGTAATCACGTTAGTAATCTGAGGGATACAACAAGGATGCATGGATCAGGACATATTTCAAGGCATAAAACACAGTTTAGGTAGCATTGTCCCATTGGAAGGGAACCCTTTTCTTTAATAGGTGAGTAAATAATTTGGTCAATTCGACGTAGTTGGGAATGAATCTCTGTAAAAATTTAGCCTTCCCTTGGAGTCATTGAAGCTGAAGAAGGGAGGAAGGATTAGGCAGATCTAGGATCACTTGGACCTTCAATGGGTCAATACAAAGTTCATGTTTCGATACAACAAAACCAAGAAGTCGACCAAAACTTACGAAAAACACACACTTGTGTTGATTGAGCTTAATTTTATAGTGTCAAAAATGTAAAAATATAGCCCTAAGATGCATCAGATGTTTGACATGATGTTTCAAGTGAGCAGGTAAGTCGTCCAAATATGGTTGTATAATGTGTTTTATTTCATGGAAGGTGTATTTCATTTCCCTCTGAAATGTAGCCCAAATATTTTTCTATCCAAAAGGGAGCTTTCAATATGTAAATGTGCCCAATGGACAAATAAATGCAATTTTATGTCGGTACGATGGGAGACTATTGATATGATTGTAGCCAAAAAATCTATCCATAAATGAAGATATTTCACATCTAGAACGATCGTCAACAATCTAGTTGATGAATGGGGTAGGATAATTCTCCTTAAGACAAGCACAATTAATGTCCTGGTAATCGACACACACACACAAATTGTTCCCTATGTTTTCATGACAGAAACAATGTTTGACACCCAATCAGTTACAGGTACTGGGTAGATGAAACAAGTGAGTAGAATTTCTTCAACTTCAACTTTAATAATGACAACCTTCTTGGGATGGACTAGACAGAGGTGCTTCTGAATCATCTTATCATTGGGATATGTATTGATTTCATGTACAATGATGTTTGGTCAATACCTAACATCTCTTCATAAGACCAAGGGAAAATGTCTCTAAACTCCTTGAAAAAGGCATTATAGGTCTTTATCTCATCGAAAGAGCAAGATGCATCGATATGTAAATTCTCGACAATGTTGGGTTTTATCAGAATATCGAGAGGGATAGTCTCCTCAAAATTCGAAAAATTATTCTCAGAATCGATCTTATGGATGGATACATAATTCACAGACATATAAATGACATTGAGCTAATAGAGTTCACTAAGATTATTGTCAAAGGAATCTGGCAAGGAGAAACAATGGTGATGGTCGTCCATAGTGCATCATTCAACATCATGATATCCATGATTCTCTCATCATTAGAAAATATATGAGAGAAGTGGCCAGAGGACATTCCATAATCTAAGGAACAATCAACCCAATTGATCGAAGAGGAGAGAGTAGAATGCACCGCACAGGCTGAATAAATGGCTTCATAGTTGAGCTGAATGGGACTGAGTGACATGTAGTCACCAAAAGTGTCAATATTAGATTCATATAACACTACCAAGGATCAGATTAGGTAGTACAAGAAGATATCATGTTGACATGGGAAACTAGATTAGAGTCGTTGGGAGAAGGAGGAGGAAGAGAAACGTTTCCCATGAGAGAAGAATCCTTAAGCAATCCCACCATGACATGTTGATATGGATGTGGGGTTTCTCCCACAAGAGGGGCACTTTTAGTAACTTGAGAATTGGTGGCAAGGAAGGTGAGCTGATAAATGGCTACTATACCTCCCTTAATAGGGAAAGTAATTATTTTGAAATATGTCGAAACGAAAACATCCATAGCCTAAACCCACCTACGACCTAATAGAAGGTTATAATCTAAAGGTCTATCGATAACATCGAATTCTACTAACACCGTATTGCAACCTAATTATACTTACAACGAATTCAGAATTCCATAAGGCTTGAAGCCTTTTCCATCAAAATACTTTAGAGTAGTAAGTGACTTATTCAACTGGGGAGAACCAATGGCCTTCCAGTAAGAAGGTGACATGATACAAGTTGAATAAAATTAGTCCACAATGGAATGATGGATATTCTTACCACAAATGAAAACACGAATCATGAAATCTAATTGGGCTGGAAGTTGAGGCATATAATTATCGTGGTTAAAAACTACAAGGTTGGAATTTGATGGATCAAGACATCTAATAGCGAAAGCAAAGCCTTCTTCTTGGCAAGAAAATTTTGCACAACACCTCAAGAGTTGACATAACTGAAGGATCCTAAGCCAGATCCTCAACTATGTTATAATTCTAAGAAGCTCTTGCATGAGGGTCGAATGCAGATTTATGGATAATGCCTTTAGGAGGCTTAATTGTCAATTCGGTAGGAAAATAATTTGGAGTAGGATCCGATGGAGATGCAGCTGAATTGGAAGGCTGATCAATAGCATGACCATTTGAGGGATTCACATTACCATAGTATTTATTCCTGGTGGCCACCATAATATCATTTTTTGGCTTAGAAGACGAAAGCATCAAAACTGAGTTAGAGGAAGTAGGATCCCGAGCAACCATATTAGTGTCCTGATTTAGAAACAGATCTGTCAACACAACGGGTGCAATAGATGGCTTAAGGAATTGATTTACTTCCACCCAATGTGGATAGTCACGAGTGAAATGCTCCTCATTACAAATCAAGCATGGATAACGATGTTTATGCTTTTCTACAAAAGACTAATTATTTTGTTTATCCAGTGGAGGATTATCTTTCTTCTTTTTACCTTTTCCTTTCTTCTTATTTCCTGGTTTATAAGATTTTCCTTTTAAGGATTGAACAACATTTATCTCAGAAGTAGAAGCCGCAGGAGTAGTGGAAGGATGGTTTTTGGTAGCCACAACAAGAGTCGAACCAGATGGTTTACTCATCAACTGTTGGCTAGTAGAACCTATCATGCCATCAACGACATGTGATTCTTTAATGGGAGGTTTAGGAACAATATTTGGAAGGTTGTTGAACATTTGGTAGTTTATCATAGAGTGTTATGAATTGGGTATAAATAAGATCCAAATACTCGGCATGAGAAATTACTTTCTATTTAGTCACAACCCCCCCTTAGTGATGTTTACCCCAGCGGATGTATAATCATTTAGCTGTACACAGGGAGTTGAATCAAATTGTAGTAGCCTCTCATTGCATGTTTACCCTAGCGGACCAGTTAACTTGGGTAAATGTGGGAGGAGGGTGTTACAGAGTGGTATTATAGCATGGTTAACCTCTTGGACTGGATGGGCAATTTGTTGGTCATGCATTCATGTCGGTTGCATATATGTTCATTATACTTATGGTCTATGTAATTGTTGCATATGCATGGCGTTGGTCATGGTTTCATTTGTGTCGCCATGTGCAATTCGATGGTGTGTTGTTGGATGTGATTATTGTGAGTATAGGTCGGTTATGCACTAGTTGTGCATGTCAATGTTGTATGTATTGTGTATGCATGCATGTTGTACAAATGTTGATTATGCATACATTGATATGGGTGTAGTTTTCATGCATGAGGTCATGATGTGTGGTTGATATGATCATGCATTGATGACTGGACTATAGTTAGGATGATACCTATATGTTCTTATGATTATGTTTATACATGTATTATGCTAATCTAGTTGACCTTGCATATGAGATATCCTCCTCGAGCTACACTAAGGTATGTTGATTATGTTTATATTTTGGTTTCGCTCACACTGCATGTTTTGTAGGAAAGAGATCAAAGATTACTAGCAAGATGGTAGACTACAGTTCCCGAGATTTTCCCTATGGATTAGATGAGCAGTGTGGTGTTGGACACTCTTTTGACTTAATAGACAAATTCATAAACTTGAAGGGAGAATGAAGAAGTTGAAAAGAAGATAATGATAGAATCATGCAAGCACAAGAGAAACAAGAAAAATTCAATGCAATAATCCTTCAGAGTTTGTCAGAATTGCAGAGACATGGACCACTTTGGATCAACCATGGACATGAGGATAGAACTAATGGGGCATATGGAAGTGGATTTCATGGTGGCACAATTAGGATAGGGATGACATGGTTATAAATTGTAAGCTCTTGGAAACTCTAGATATGTGAGGTGATGGACATAGGTACTATTCTAGTTATGGTTTTGACATGCACTATGATCGTCACCATTATCATCCTTACAAGAGGAGTGACAGGGGATATTCGCTGGATGAGTTTAAGAAAGATAAGCCACAAAATTTTGATGGATATTTGAAGAAGCTAGAGAATGCAGAGGCTTGGTTACTTGGGATGAAGAAGTCCTTCGAACTGCATGATTATTCAGAGAACATGAAGGACAAAATAACGACATTCAATCTTAAAGGTAAAGAAAATATCTTGTGGGAAGATGTATGGTGGGTTAGAGACATCATGATAGAGGAGTTGAGTTGGCATGAATCTGATTTGTTGTTGAATGTTACTTTTGCTGTGCTAATTTCAACTTCATAATTTAAAACAATTGTTCATCATTTTCTTTATGTGCGTAGGTTTCCTTATGATGTTTGTGAATGTAATAGATAAAATTGTCAAGTTTTATGTCAAATTCATGAGCAGAATAGCATGTAAATAAAGTGCTGAACAACAACAAACAAATATACAACAAACCATCAAAATTAACACTTAACATAGTGTATTGATGAAGGAGTTCACCCCTCCTGGGCTACATCTCCTTGGTCCAACTTCCATGGCTTGGGCCTCTGTATTAGCTCAAAATGGAAAAAAGTGTTATTTACAATGCTCTACTGCTCCTGAAACCTACTTCCATGTGCTAAGAAAATCAAAATCATACATGAATGACACTTTCTGAGCAAAAATTGGTGGAAAATTACAAAAGTTATGGCCTCTTCAGTTTTCCCTAGGAAAACTCCACCAAAACTAGAGAAACTCCAGTTAACCCCGCCAAAAATGGAGCAAATGCTAGAATTTATCGGACCCGCAAAAGCTATCGCCAAGTTAATCCCACCTTAATTAATAGATAAGAAAGTTTTAATTAAAGTTAATATTCTGTTAATGCGTTAAGCACACAGTTAGTTTTTTAGCGTTGGCTCTGGGTTTTGTGGTGTTGGTCACATGTGGAGGCAGCTGGCCCTCTCCTCCCCCAACCCGCCACGTATATCACATGAAATACAAACTGTAACCATTGAAAGTTAAGAACCAATGGCGCGACATAGTGGTAAGACTTTGGATTTGTGTGGGCGAGGTCACAGGTTCGACTCTATCGAGCTTCCAATAAAATGTTTCAATGCGCGCTGATGTTGATAGGCCATTGGGGAGGGACACATGGTGGCCTACGAGCTTGCCACATGTCCTCTTCTCATTGGTCCTCCCCTGTCCAATAAAAAAAATGCTAATTCATCAAATTGTATACCAATCAAAATGAGCCACTTGGCGTGACCTCACTGGCTATTGACCTGCACAGTCACTTGCCACGTCAGTAGTACGGACTGCTGACTATGCACTGACTGTACTTTTTTTGTTGCAAAATTCCTCTGTTTATCAAAGCATATAGAAGGCGATATATTTCTCATACAAGCTCCATTTTGAGTGAAACGAGTTGTGTTGGGATCATATCACCGAGACAGACGGGGTCGTTTAGGTTTTGAGTGATTCTAAGAACTTCGATTTTTTAGCTAAATATTGATCACCTAATCATTCCTCCTCACTAGAATCCTTTTGGACCTCAAAAGATACTATCAATTGTTCAGTAGGTGAGGGTACAACTCCCTCACCTTCTCAATTTGCATCCATTTGGCCTTAGAAGGATTTTGTCCCTTGAGTCCCACTCGAAGGTATCGACATTCCCTCTCTTTGAAGTTCTGGTTCTTCTATCAAGTATGAGATCTTGCTTTAGTTCATCAAGATATTATTGTGAGAAATCATCTATTGATGGTAGCTCAACATGTTATCCTTAATCATAAATTAAAGGAGGCTCAAACAATCTCAAATTCTCAACATTAACAACATAGTATATTTGCATATAAGGAGGCAAATCTACCTTAAATGCATTGTTAGCAATCTTTTCCATAATGTTAAAAGGACCATAACATATTGGATTCAACCTTTTACCTTCCCCTTGAAGTCTCTCTTTGCTAATATATAACCAAACTTCATCTCCAACTTGAAATTTATGATCGATACGGTATTTGTCATGCCTTGCCTTGTAGCTTCTTTGACTCTTTTCAAGCTATTCTTGCACTGTGTGATGTATCAATTGAATTTGCTCAATTAACTTCCTTGCCTTGTCGATGTCGCTATGACCATCAATAATGACATCTTTCTCAAAGATGAATTCCAATGGCGATCTTGGAAAGTACCCAAAACTTGCCTCAAATGGCGGTGCATTTGTCGAAGAATTCTTTGCCTTGTTGTTTGCATGATGTATGCAATGCAACTGTTAGTTCCACAACTTGGGATGCTTGCTGCAATATCCTCTAAGAAGATGAATGATTTTCCTGTTGATCACCTCGTTTTTTCCATATATTTCCAGATGAAAGGTTGTACTCTTCTTCAACTCAGTGTCCATCATGTCCTGGAAATTTGACCAAAAATTCCCAACAAATCAAGAATCTCGATTACTTACAATGGAAGTAGGAAGACCAAAATGAACCCAAAAATTTTGAAAGAAAAGATGAGTTGTTTGTTCAACTATAATTTTTTTTTTTACATGGCGTTAGAATACACATCTTGCTAAACCTGTCTACAACAACATACAAGTAATCACGACCTTTCCTTGACAATGGAAGACCTCCTAGAAAATCCATTGAGATACTCTCCCATGGATATGAAGGTACCGGAAGTGGAGTGTAAAATCCTAGTTTCCTATTGCTAGGCTTACTTATTGAACACGAAGA
This sequence comes from Pinus taeda, assembly GCA_000404065.3. Lineage (NCBI taxonomy): Eukaryota > Viridiplantae > Streptophyta > Pinopsida > Pinales > Pinaceae > Pinus > Pinus taeda. The sequence goes on from APFE031353117.1 coordinate 34,514, forward strand.
ACATCCTCTAATGAAATGAGATACATTATCAAACATGCATGGCCAATAACAATACCTTTGGAGATTTGTTACTGTGTTGCGTACACCAAAATGTCCAACAATCAATGAAGTTTGTGCCTCCCATATGATATTGTTTCCTTCTCCCTATGGAATACATAACTTGCCCAAGTGATACAAAAAAATATTATGCACATGGTAATCTAACTCTTCAATTTGGTTTCCTTGCCTCAAGCTTGCATACACATCTTGAAAGTCATTATCATATGCATATTGCTCAATGTAACTTTCATGTAAAACAAAAGTGTACTTGAGTATAATAGATGAATTTGCAATAGGCCTAGAAATCATATCATCTCCCTTATTGTAGATTCCGTTTTTGTACTTGATAACCAAACGAACCTGTTGTAGAAAGCCCATCCATCTGAAGTGTCATGATTTTTGCAACTTTGACTGTGACTGTAAGTACTGCAACGGTTGATAATCGGTATGGATAATGGTCTCCTTCCCCATCAAGTACTGTTTCCATTTTTTAACACTTTGTACCAATGCGCAAAGTTCTTTGTCATAAGTGGGATAGTTAGTTACAATACCATTAAAAATTTCAGAATGAAATGAAATGGGCTTACCATGCTGCATGAGAACTGCTCCCATGGTGTAATCACTAGCATCCATTTGAATCTCAAATGGCTGTCTAAGATCTAGAAGAGCCAATACCGGTGCTGAACTAATCTCTTGTTTTAAAGCATCAAATGATTTTTCTGTACACCTCCTTAATGGAAGACTTTCTTGACAGTAGTCAATGCATATAATGGAGCTGCAATGGAAGAAAAATCAGCAATAAATTTCCTCCAATATTGTGCTACCCCAAGAAAGGTTCTTACCTATGTAACTGTATTAGGCTTGGGTCAATTCACAATGACCTCAACCTTAGAGGGGTATATCTTCAGCTCACTTCCTCCAACAATGTGTCCCAAATACACTAAAGAAGTCTTTCCAAATTCACACTTTGACATCTTTAAAACTTGAGGTGCTTCAAGTGCAGCTGAGATTGAAACTTTGGGTGGAGATTGTGGCCTTGTGGCTCCCCTTCTTCTATGTTGGGTTGTGTTATATTATTTCAACGACTAGCCTTAGTAGTTAAACCGAGGGGTTAGAGGGGGGGCAAAGCACCTCGAGATTTTTTTTTGGACCCTATATTAGGTGGGTGGACCTACCTATGGTTTTGCGCATGGATTTTGCACGTGGTTTTGGGCACGATGGTTTTCGGTCCATGGTATTTTGTAGATCCGGTCAAGAGAGCTACAATTATGTTCTAATCCAGGGTTAATGGATTGGGGTTTATGGATGCTTCGGCATGTATATGTATGTATTGTAACATTGAAAGGAACATAATGAAAAATCAATCTGGTAGTCCCAGTTTTGGGATCCGAGGGAATATCTCTATGTATATTTGTTTTATGTGTTATGCTCTTGCCATTGTATATTTTTTTGTTTTTAGAATTCTTATGCAGGTAATTTCTGTACGGGGTTAAAACCTACATTCTAGGAATTACTACCTCAGGATTTGCAAACAATTGTTTCCCTTCTCCTCTCTGCAACTTTAACCTTGTAAGCATCACAAATTTGCAACCATTAAAACCCTACTTGCACAAAACTCAAGCAATCAAGAAAATAACCTTGCTCTGACACAAACTTGATCTATTGTTGAATGTTAGTTTTGTTGTGCTAATTTCAACTTCAAAATTAAAAACAATTTCTCATCATTTGCTTTATGTGCATAGGTTTCCTTATGGTGTTTGTGAATGTGATAGGTAAATTTGTCAAGTTTTATGTCAATTTCATCAACAAAATAGAATGTAATTAAAGTGTTGAACAACAACAAACAAATATACATCAAACCATCAAAATGAACACTTAACACAATGTTTTTATGAAGGATTTCACCCTACTTGGGCTACATCTCCTTGGTCCAGCTTCCATGGCTTGGGCCTCTATATTAGCTCAAAATGGAAAAACGTGTTGTTTACAATGCTCTACTACTCCTGAAACCTGCTTCAATGTGCTCAGGACATCAAATCATATAGGAATGACTCTTTCTGAGCCAAAATTGGTCGAAAATTGCAAAATTTATGGCCTCTTTAGTTTTCCCTAGGAAAACTCCACCAAAAATGGAGGAACTCCAGTTAACCCTACCAAAAATCGAGCAAATGCTGAATTTATCAAACCCACCAAAACTAAAGCCAAGTTAATCCCACCTTAATTAATGGATAAGTAGGGTTTAATTAATGTTAATATTCGGTTAGCACGTTAAGCACATGGTTAGTTGTTTGTGGTGTTGGTCACATGTGGAGGGGGCTGGCCCTCTCCTCCCCCAACCCGCCACGTATATGACATGAAATACAAATTGTAACCATTGAATGTTAAGAACCAATGGTGTGGAATAGTGGTAAGAATTTGGATTTGTGTGGGTGAGGTTGCGGGTTCGACTCCGCCAACCTACCAATAAAATTTTGCAATGCACGCTCATTCTGATAGGCCATTGGGGAGGGACACGTGGTGGCCTTCAGGCTTGCCATATGTCCTCTTCTCATTGGTCCTTCCCTGTCCAATAAAAAACACCAATTCATCAAACTGTAGACTAATTGAAATGCGCCATTGGGTGTGACCTCACTGGCTATTGACCAAACCTTTGACCTATATAGTCACCTACCACGTGACTGCTGACCCTGCAATGACTATACTTTTTTTTGCAAAATTCCTCTATTTTGCAAAGAGGACATAACGCAATATATTTCTCATACGAGCTTTGTTTTGAGTGAAATGAGTTGCGTTGGGATCGTATCGCCGAGACGGACGCGATCGTTCAAGTTTTGAGTGATTCTAAGCACTTTGATTTTTGAGCTAAATACTGATCACCTGACTAGAATCGATGATAGGTGAAGCAAATATGACCAAGTTCTTGGATCTAGTGAGGTAGATATCGTATCTTAAGGATGAGAAGGCTAAGGTTCAAATATTTTTCAGTGGATTTCAATTGGATTTTAGAGATCAGATTGAGGATGATGAGCCTCGATCACTTGAGGAAGTTATTGGGAAACTGAAGCATTTCTATGAGCAGTCAAAGTGTAAGAATGACTCTCAGAAAGGGTGGAAAGGGAAAGATAAAAGTAAAGTTAAATGGAATCTGAAAAGAACAAGGCCTCAAAATGCAGAAGATAAATAAAATGTTGCACCATACAAGAAGTTCAACATAGCTAGATAGGGACGTGGGTCACAACAACAAAATAAAGGCGATGGTATAGGATGGTTGAAGCGTTGGACATGTGGTAAGGAACATCTTGAGAGATATTTTCTGCAGAATCATGGTGGTAGACCTCATATCTATAGTGCAAAATAGGTGCATACATTTGGAGATGTTGGGCGGATCATTCCTCCTATCTATGCAACACTGGATAACAAACAGGCACAGCACCAAGCGACTGTTATCGAGGTGGACAGTAATATTTGTGATAAATTTGTTTCCATTTTGATTGACCTTGGATCTAATTATAGTTATGTTAACATTGATTTGGTGGATAAATGTGGTTTGAATAAAGAATTGCATGCAAAATATTGGTTAGTGCAGTTGGCTACAGGTACGAAGAAGAGAGTATATCACTAGGTAAGATCTTGTGCTTTCGAGTTGAATGGTATGCCTACATCAACACAATTTGAATGTATTGTCAATGGGATCATATAATATGCTTTTGTGTATGGATTGGTTGTATCTTCATAGGAACAAAGTGGATTGTTATGACAAGACATTGAGTGCTTATATGACAATGGAGAACATAGAATCTTACAGGGTAAGAAGAAGGCAACATGAGTTAGAATGGTTATAGCTATGCATGAAAAGCGCAGTCACAGAAAAGGGTAAGTGTGTTATTTGCAGTGCAGATTTCTAGCAATAAAGGTAAGGTTGTTGAGGATGCATAGGTGTTAAATAGGTACCCGATCTTGCAGTAGTTTTAGGATGTGTTTGCAACAAATATTTTAGAGTTTTTGCCTCATAGGGAAGTAGATTTTTCTAGTGAGGTGGTACCAGGGGCAACACCAACATCAAAGTCACCATACTGGATGAGAAATCCAGAGTTAGTAGAGTTAAAGTTGCAATTGAAGGAATTCTTGACAAGGGATACATTAGGCCAAGTGTATCACCTTAGGGTGCACTGGTATTTTGTATGAAGAAGAAGGATGGTACTCTCAGGTTATGCATCGATTACAGGTAGTTCAACAAAGTGACCATCAAGAACAAGAATTTGTTGCCAAGGATCGATGACTTGTTCGATCAATTGAAGGGATTAGTAGTGTTATCAATGTTTGATCTGAGATCAGGAAATCATCAGGTACACATTGAGGAAGAGGACATATACAAGAAAACTTTAAGAATAGGTACGAGAATTATGAGTTTGTTGTAGTTCCATTTGGTTTGACTAATGCTCCAGATACCTTTATGTTATTGATGAATAGTGTGTTGCATCCTTATCTGGAAAATTTTGTTATTGTGTTCAATGATGACATCTTGATATATTCTAAAAATGAGGAACAATGTGCCAAGCATTTAGCAACAATGTTGAGATTACTGAGAGAGCATCAGTTGTATTCTAAGCTTAGAAAACACAGTTTCTTTCAGAAAAAGGTACACCAACTTCAGGCATGTGATCTCTAAGTAACGTATAGCAGTGGATCTAGAGAAGATAAGGGCTATCATGGAGTGGGAAGCTCCTAGAAATGTGGAAGATGTAAGATCATTTATGGTGTTAGAAAGTTACTATAGGAGATTCATCAGGAACTTTTCTCGGATTGCATAACCCATTACGTCATTATAGAGGCAAGGTAAGAAATTTGAATGGAAAAAGGAATGTGCAACAAGTTTTGAGTAGTTAAAGAAGTTGTTGACAAATGCTCCAGGGTTAAGGATTGCAAATCCGGACAAGGAGTTTGTGGTGTGTACAGATGCCAGCAAAATAGTACTTGGTGGAGTTCTTATGCAGGAAGGACAGGTGGTATGCTATGATTCATGGAAACTGAATGTGCATGTACATAATTATCTGACACATGATATTGAGTTGGAAGTGATCGTTCATGCGTTGAAGATGTGGAGGCACTATATTCTTGGCAGGAGGTTTGTATTGGTGAGTGATCAAAGTAGGTTGAGATACTTGTTTGATCAACCAAATTTGAATGCCATACAAGCTAGATGGTTGGCCATGATCAATGAGTTTGATTTTGAGATTAGGTACATCAAGGGTAAGGAGAACATGGTTGCAAATTCTCTTAGCAGGTGGATATAGGTGAATCATATAACATCAATGAGTTTATTATGGGACGTACTTATATGATCAAATCTTACAGGTAGGTCAGAAGGATGACAGATACGTGGAGCTTATGCACAGGTTACAATAGGGTATAGGTGGTAAGGATGTGGACTATCCTCTTACGACAGATGACTTGATCAGATTTAGGGACAGGATATATGTGCCAGAAAATAGTGAGCTCAAGAAGAATATCTTGAGAGAGTTTCATGTGAAACCATATTCAGGTCACCCAAGACATCAAAAGACATTGATGATAGTGAAGAAGTTTTATTATTGGTTGAATCTGAAGAAGGACATGACAAAGTTTGTGGCTAGATGCTTGGATTGTCAGTAGGTAAAGGTAAAATGTAAGCATATAGGTGGAAAAATACAACTGATTACGATTCTAGAGTGGAAATGGGAGGTCATTTCCATGGATTTCATCACAGGTTTTCCGAGGACATCTAGACATCATGATTCCATCATGGTTGTGGTGGACAGGTTAAAAAATGTAGCACACTTCATTCCATTGAAGTCTACTTATTTAGATAGTGATGTAGCCCAAGTCTTCATCAAATATGTGATTATATTGCATGGTTTTCCGAAGAAGATCATGTTAGACAGGGATGGTAAATTCATTTCCAAGTTTTGAAAGGAGTTGTTCGCAGGATTAGGGATAGAGTTGGCCTTCATCACAACTTATCACCCGCAGACATATGGATAGACAAAGAGGGTCAATAGGATATTGGAGGGCACGTTGAGGATGTATGTGATGCATCAACAACAAAAGTGGGAATATTATCTTCCATTGGTTTAGTTCACTTAAAACAATGGGTATTAGGAGTCTTTGAGGATGAGTCATTGAGGCATTGTATGGGTAGAGTTGTAATACTCCCATCAGTTGGAGTAATCCTGTTAACAAGGTGTTGATTGGACCAGTGATGTTGGTACAAATGGAACAAGAAATGTAGGTTATCAAGAATAATATAAAGGCAGCACAATAAAGGTAGAAAATTTATGCAAATTAGAACAAGTTCTTTAAGGAGTTTCAGGTTGGGGAACATGTGTACTTGCGTATCAATCCAAAGAAGAGCTCCTTATGGATTGGATCATGTGCCAAGATGGCACCTTGGTTTTGTGGACCTTTCAAGATTCTTGAAAGGATTGAACCAATAACTTGTCGACTTGCACTACCTCCAACAATGAAAGTCCATGATGTTTTCCATGTGTCATTACTTAAGAAGTATGTTAAAGATGTTGTTCATGTGGTTGACTGGTTTGTATTGCAAGAGGAGCCAGATGGATTATTCTAGCCAGAACCTTAGTGTATATTATAGAGAAAGATGGTCATGCTCTAGAACCGGGAAATTGAGCAAGTTAAAGTGCAGTGGAAGCACTTTGGGCCTGATGAAGCAGATTAGATGTGGGCTATGTGTCCTTCTCTATTCGCTAGTTGAGAGAATGTTTTTGGTATATTGTTTGGTGTGATGTTTTGGTATATGTACATATGTATATGGATGTAAATACTACCATGAGATGTGTTATAAAGCTCCAACAAGTAGTATGGGTGTCATGTTTTATGTTTCCATGTTGCTTTGCTTGTCAGTAGGTTGATCATTGTAAATACTACATCTAGCTAAGTTATAAATATCCATTGGAAGTATGTTTTCTTACGATAGTCTTGTTGGTTTTAGGTGTCATTGAACACCGAGGATGGTGTTCCCCTAAGAGGGAGGGTTCTGTAACAGCCCTGGTCAAAATTCCATGTAATAAAAGTTAATAAAGGCAAAATAATAACCACGGTTATGGGACACTTATTCCAAGTTGAATTTTGGGAAAAACACCCTAGTGTGGGTGTTCATTTGGTTTATTATGGATAAGGAAATTGGAAAAGGAAATTGAAAAGACTTTGGAAAGGAAAAATGGCATTAATTGGAATTTTATTTATGAAAATAATGGAAATTAGGAGAAAAGGAAGGTGAAAGGTCACAAGTTTCATGTGAAGAGGAAAATGAAGGAAAATAATGGAAAATTTAAGAAAGTAGAGGCCTCATTAATAAAAAGGCTTGTGAGGATCAGTTGGTACCTTTTTGTCAGTTCAACCCTTTGTCAATTTAGTTTTGGGAGTTCTCTATCTACTCTTTATTCTCTCTCTCTCACACACTCTTGGACACTGAGAGTTTTCCAAAGCACTTCAACATTGGATCAAGAGGAGAAAACAAGGAAAAGAAAAGCAAGGACCAAGCAAGGAAGAGCAAGATCTAGCAGCTACAACGGGATTAATTGTAGGTATCGATTTGCATGTGCAATTTACTTTCTAGATTTAGCATGCATGGTTATGCATGTCTGTTCTTGTTTCTCTTGTTATCATGGGCATGGGTTTTTATAGGTTTGACAATATTTTTCAAGTTAGCCTTTCCATTTTAGGATAGCCATGGTCTAATGGGTTCTCATGTTTTTGGTTGACCTGGATTGTTGGATGGATCCAAAACTGAGTGAGGTGGTCTCTGAAATAAATAACACATGGCCTAGTGACCCCTGAACCAGGCTATGGGTTGCGTAAAAGCTGAATTTTGTGTTGCTCCGGTGGGCCTAGGAATCCTAGACAGGTGAATGACAGGATATATGGTAAATCCTAGAGGTGGGTTCTCTTCTTGAGGACTAGGAATCCTTGGATGGGATATAGGGTAAATCCTAGAGGGTGGAGTCACAATTGGGCCTAGGAATCCTGGGATGCGATATATGTAAATCCCAAATACTAGAGTCTCGGTTAGGGCCTAGTGATATGGTGTGGATTGAGGTAAATCCTAGAGGCTAGAGACATGCAAATTCATCACAGTGTAGGTGGAGAAATTTGGTGGCATCCATGCTTGTCTTAGCTTAGTGATCCAACAAGGATTGTGGTAAAGCCTGGTTTTATTAATGAGGGTTGAGGTGGCGTAGCCTAGGGAATCCCTAGTTTATTTTGGTTATGAATCCCACATTCATTCTTGGAATATGGCATGGGGTGATTTGATTAAAGAAATATTTGGTTCAACCAATTTATGATCGGGTGGTTCGTGGACTCCCAAACCTGGTTGGATTTTACATTCATTACTAAGAGTTCCTTTCCTTGGCATTTTATGAGAAAATGTATTGGATCATGCAGCTAATATGATAAGTCATTAATGCTTCTTAGCAATTATTATATAAGTATTAGACCCCTCTGCTTAGATTTGTTGTTATGACCCGTAGATTGCATATTTGTGACATTTTTAATGAAATGTCTGTCATGGCTAGTAGGGGACTAGTCAAGTATTTGTATTTGTATCATTGTTTTGATTTTAATTTTCATTTATGAAGTTTTCATGGAGTTTTGGGTAGTGGCCTGAGTCCTAGCCTTGAAAATGTGGCACAAAATCTGGGGTCACAGGTTCATAACTAACTGAAAAAGACCCCAGTTGCTTGTAAGGTTGATCACCTAGAAGGGTTGGTTGGATATTGTAGGTTCTATGACATGTGCAAAAAGTTAGATTGGTTTTGCTATGTCAGTTCCACTTCCTTAACTTTACATGGGGATTTGAATCAGATTGCAATAACCTCTCGTCGCATGTTTACCCCAACAGATCAGCTAATTTGGGTAAATGTGGGAGGATGGTGTTACATTAACCATGAAATAACAACCATAAAATCATCATAATAACAAGTACAAGTGCTCATAGATTACAATAAAAGAATAACTATTATTAAATTATGCAAAATCCAACCAATTCAAGGACTTCCACGCACCACTTGACCATAGATTGGGTTAAACCAAATATTTCTTTCAGCCAATCACCCCCTTTCCATACTCCAAGCATGAATGTGGGATATTAATGCATAAACAACCAGCAATTTGAAGAGATTAAACCACCTCCACCCTCAAGCTACCGTGATCTCACCAAAACTGGTCAAGAGATCACAAAGCCCAGACAAGCTTGGATGCCTCAAAGTTTCTTCACCATTACCTTGAGGAATTTTCCTATCTCCACCCACCTATCAAGGGCACCCTAAATATTAAACAACCTCCAACCCCAACCCTTGGGAATTTTCTTGAAACCACCTCACTCGGTTCAAAAACCTTTCCATAATTCAAAGATCAACCAGAAAAGGATCCCATCACACCATGGCTATGTGGAATTGGAAAGGCAAGGCTAAAACGACTATCAAACCTAGAAAAACCCATGCCAATGATAGCAAATGAACCAAATAACCAATTGCATGTACCATGCATTCACACCTCAATTAGGAAGTCACACATGCAGCCTGTTACCTGCAAAATCTTCTTACTGAAGCCATTGATCCAACCTTCTCCTTGCTTTCCTTTTCCTTCCTTTACTTTCCTTTGTTTTCTTTTCCAAGTGCTTCCTATTTTTCCTTTGCTACACCTTCTCTAAAACTAGGAAAAAGTTGTTCCAAAAGTTGTCAATTGATTCTCAAGTGCCTTTTTATCATCGATGCCTCTATTTTCTTAATATTCCTTCATTTTTCCTCTAATTTCCCTTGCATGCAAATTTGTGACCCTTCATCTTCGTTTTCCCCTATTTTCCTTTATTTTCATAAATCAATGCCAATTAATGTGTCTTTTCCTTTGACAATGCCTTTGCCAATTTCCTTATCCATTAATAAGTCAAAAGTGACATCCACTAGCATGTTTTTCCCACCATTCAGCTTGGAATACATGTCCCATGACCTTGGTCTTATTTTTCCTTTATTATCATTTATTACATGAAATTTTAACCCATGGTTGTTACAAGCTCAAAGTACATTCCTCCAATAAAATGATTCCACCAATTGATGAAGGGGATGAAAAAAATCAACTCTTTAGATGTTATCCTCCCATCTGGAGGCTAGGCCAAAAATAAAAGGAATATATATGTGTGTGTGTGTGTGTGTGTGTGTGTGTGTGTGTGTGTGTGAAGTACAAAGTGATATCCACAAGGAGATAGGAAATTTGTTTCCATCTCACATAGATTCAAAGAATTTAAATAAAAAGTTGAAAATTTCTTAAGAATTGAACAATCAAATTCAACTCCAACGCTCTTGTTTTCTATAATGAGTAGCATTTATCAATCCCAAACTCTAAAGGTTTGGTGCTACATTAAAAATACAAGAGTAATAATGCTAATTTATAGTGGGATTTGTCACAATTTCATTGATATGAAAGTACCAAAACAATTAAACATGTTTGTATATAACTCTTCTAGCCTTCAAGTCACAATTATAAGGAATGAAACTAATTTGTGCATGGGGAAATGTCATAAGGTTAAATTTTCAATTAATGGTTACCAATTACAATTTCCCATGTATTCCATGGAAATAATGGGAGTGGATGTAGAATTAGGAGCCCAATGGTAATCCACAACTGCGACAATGGGGTTAAAATTACAAAGTCAATTCCTAAAATTCTCAAAAAAACAAAAAGAAATACAAGTTTTATGGAATAAAAAGTATGCACCCCTAAATAGTCTCATCTAATAGAATTGAGAAGATGATTCCTTTCCGTTGTTATTCAGTGGAGGTTATTATCAATGATTCCTAAATGTCTTGATAAGATTCTTGGAAAATATAGTGCCAATTTTCAAGACTTTCCTTGGGATCTCTCTCCAACACAATCCAAATATCACTTCATGGAAATGTCCATTTTAAACTATGGTCATATTTATGTGATAAATGTGACACCTTTCAGATTAAAAAATTTGAACTATTCACTTGTGAAGTTCAATGAGTACCTTATTAAGTTGAAGAACTTACTAGAATATGAAGCCATGTGGGAAAATGGAGGTTTTATATAAAGGCATTCATCTTTTCCCATGATTTAAGGTCAAAGAATTTCAAGGAGGGGTGACTTGTAATTAAATTGACTTAATTATCTAATATCTATTGTAATTTAGACCAAAGGTAAAGTTTCCATGTGAAGGGTTATGATTCAAATGCTCTATGGAGTATATATTTGACAATTATTATACATTATAACTAGCATTGGGAAAATACTTAAATATTTATTTATTTATATTTATTCAATTGGTTATTCCAATTTGGCATGTGATCTTGTGAAGTAGATGGTCAGGTCTCCTTCACCATGTAGATATTCAATAATGCTTCATCTTCTTTATGAAAGCACATATCATTGAATAAAATTGGGACATTGGATGTTAAGAGATCTTATTTCTTTGAATACTAAAAAGAGACATTGGACAAGAAAAGAAAGTAGAGAGGTTGGTCCCCCTTGGTATTTTAAAGAAGGTGACATCCATTGGATTTTGAAGAGAGATGATATTCCTATGGTGAAGGATGCTATATTTAGTGTGAAGGCATCTTCTTTATAACGGTTAACTCCACAATATCGCTTCACCATAGAAGGGAATTTTTCAGGGTTGAAATCACATGTCCATCTAAACCATCTAAAGGTATGTATGTTGAATACATGACTCCTTTTCTAAAGTATAGGTTAAAATATACTATGAACTCACAAATTTATGAAAATTAACTATGTGTATGTCTATTTTGTAGTGTCATTATCCTTTACTCATGCATGGTTGTGTGAACCATGACATCCTCCATGAAATGTGACATGGCATATTAAAAATATTTGCATTTGTAGGTTGGATCAAACCAAAGGAGATTCATATGGCTAAAATTCCATGGTGGTGTCGAAATATAGCCGAGATTGTTTCTATGTTTAAGAAGGACCCACCCATGAGTTGTATATAATTGCAAGTCCATCTTCTAGATCACCTACCTGATAAGGTTGAATCAACTAGATTTCTCTTATGTCATTGTATGTTCTTCTTAGAGAGGTATACGAAATTTTTTTAAGGAGATTGTTCAACAAAGGGAAAAATTAGAGGGCTCTATTATGCGAAGAGGTGCATAGTATATATGTTATCTATTATGTCAGTTAGTAAATCAAGAAAATTGATGGCATACCACGGGTAATGGTTTGGGAAAATAAAGAGTAAATCACTTATATTTTGTCAAATTTGAACATAACAACTATTTACACTAAAGTTGATAATATATATTTGATTTCATTGTATTCATTTTGAATTCTTGAATACATTAATGAATTTATAAATTGATGCCATGTATAAATCGATTCTTTACAACATGAAGGCAATGAAACCATGGGTTGCATTGTATGAAGAGAAAAGAAGGAAATGGGATAATGACAAGAAATCATTTAGATAGATAAGTGATAAAATCATGCCTTATCTTGATCATTTATAATAATAAAAATGCCAAATATTTATCCCAATAAATGTGTGGTTGAATAGATCACAAATAAATATGGCATGTTCGATCGTTACCCACATGGAGGAGATATGGATGTGCTAAATGCAAGGAACAAGTGGAACAAATTCGTACTAATCTCTCTAAGTACCATTGTAATTCACATTCAAATTGTAACATTTATTATGTTTTCATTGATGCTTGGGTTAGATGTATGACACCATCATTAAGTTCCATTTTTCAGGCACACTTGTTCCCATTTATGTGAGGATATGGACATAATTTTCACACCAAGGATGCTAATGATTGACACATCACCCAAGATTTTGGAGTGGATGTTGAGTTCGACCAATATAGTCATGCTAGCCACCATGATCAAAACCCAATAGAGGGGAATTTAGGATACATTGGATTGATACAAAAGATTATGCGAGTGGAATTCTCATCTTTCCAATGTGTTATTTTTAGTTACAAGTGGTGGGATACCTTGGACTAGAGAAATGTAAAGGAATATTTTGATAGTGAGCTAATTTGTATTAACTCTAAAAAAATGCGGTTTTAGATTAAGAAGCCTTATGTTTTCACATAACACTATAACCAAGTGTTTTTTAATCACATATGTTGGATGGGAATTGATGGGTGTATTAAGATGTGATCCAAGATCAAAATATCTTTCTGAAAACAACAATGTTATAATGCCAAGTTAGGGAGAAAACCAGGATGATGGAAACAAAGAGTGGTATGTAAAAGTTTTGTTTCAACATTTATGTTATTGGTGTATCATTTTATTATGGGTATCTATAATCGTCTAATTATGTTATTTTTTCTTCATTTTATAATGTTGGATATGAAAATTTAATGACGATTTACATCATTAGATGTGTACTTATAATCAACATATGAATGAGCATCCAACATTGGACATTATTGAATGGATCGCCTACATTATATATTGATAAACAATAATATACATACAGAAATGTGTGTGTGTGTGTGCGCGCAATGTACCTATACACACCACCCCTTTTCCCCTTGCTTTTAATTTTAATTTTCATAATCCACCATATGTTTATCCTTTCATTATATATCTAAAGAAATTTCATGTGCTCTCACATTTAGTAATTTTCAATGTTTTGTTTGGGAATCCATATGTTGTGTAGATATTTTTCTCTCTTGAAACACCCTTCACACTCCGCATAATTTTTTCTTTGCACTTCACATAAACTATGCACTTTGCACACTTCATAGTCTCTCCCTAAGCACTTTGCGCATGAAAATTACTTCTACACAAATTGTTTCTTGTACATAGCCATTTAATGTTGATTATTGTGTGGAGAGCTTTGCATACGTATGCCCCAAATTCTTTCTATCTTTGTACATTAAAGCCTTCATACTTCCGTATAACTCTTCCATACTAGGTGAAATTATAAGTTGGATACTTATGTGTCTTGCACTTCAAGGGTCACTTATGTTTCATTAATGATATTCAAATCCACAAGGCAATGAGCAGTAATTATATGTTAATGTACATTTATTATCTTGTTTTCCTAAAAATCCCTTGACTTTTCAATTAACTTCCATTTATAGTTTATACATGTTCGGAAGAAGATGGTATGTGATGAAGAGATGTTTTAGTAAATGATATTCATGAACTAAGAGTTTAAAAAACTAAGGCTTTGTAATTCATGAAGTGATAGTCTCACGTATATTAAAGTATCAAAGTGAAAAGTATAAGTAGCATGACAACTCGAAGAATAAAATATTTTTTTTGTGGAGATACTATCAATTCCTTCACGTGAAAATATATTGATGTCCATTTATTTTATGAATATCAATGGTTCTTTAGCTTAAATACTAAGAAAAAGCTTAAGTACAATATTTGGATGACTGGTTTATTAGAAGTTAGGTGTGTACTTGAAGTTTTCAATTTGAGAGAGTCAATTTCCTAGTCTACCTGACATTCTGATTTTGAATTCCATCCCCCAAAAAGAGTCTCAAGCTTCCCGATGTTGATTTTGTATTGGATTCCTTGGGTGGTGGGTTGCACTTATTGAAGGATTTCATGGCTCTATCAACTCAAACAAAGCCTAATATTTCAACCATTTATATATCTCTATTGGTGGTGCTGTATTGATATTTTTTCATGGATATTTAGGCATTTTATGGGATGAGAATCCACATCTCACATTCCTAGGTCAATTTTATATGTCATGTCCTTTTCCTTAAGAAAAGAAGCCATGTTTGATTAGGACAAGCTAATCTTGAATAATATTTTATACTTTCTATCCAACTTCTGGAAGACACAAATATTTTTTGTGACTGCATATTTAATTTTAGTGGTTGCTTATTGCAATGTATTTGAGGGATTATGCTTAAGGTGTAATATATATGTTGACAAATAACCTATTCAATTTTGGTAACCAATTCTTAAAAAAACAAATCACCTTTCCAATTTTACCTTGTTTGGGATAAATTTCTTAAGGAGTTTAGATATATGATAATTGGAGTGTCAAGTGGGTGTAACTTGGGTTTTAGGGATGAGTCACTATTATCCTCCCCACCTGAGTTATAGTCCCACCAAGATCGACATTCTAGTGGATAATAGAACATTTGGTTCAAGAACTAATTATTTCTGAAGAACAATCTTTAACAATGCATAATGCCCATATAATAAGGAAGAAAGAAAGTTGCATATAGAAAAAGTCAATGTTAAGAATAAGAAAATAACTCAAAAGTGGATTTCAAAAGTGTTTTTGTTCTATTTTGGAGTTGAATTATATTCTATATGTAAAAGTAAAATAAATAAATAAATGGTTTATTTCTTTAATAAAAGAAAATACATTTCTCCCTCCTTATGTTTTAAGCTCGAAAACTGAATGTTATTTCTGAAGATGGGTTTACTATATTCAAATGTCAAATCTAGAAGAAAATTGGTAGATATGAATTTGGAAACAAATTCTTTGGAATATAATGTCTTCGCTAGTACGAAGCTTCAAAAAATAGAAGTAGCCAAGGAATGTTTGGATATATATTAATAGAGAATCGAGTGAGTATAGTAGTGATGAATGTCATGCCACATAGAATCACATTGCATAAGGATATGTAGAAATGTAGTTTGATATAGGTGAAAATTTCTTATAAAAACATTAAATCTGTCAAACATGAATATGGGAAAGGAAAAGGAAAACTGTGATTCTTAGAGTGGATTATATTGTCTCATGGAATAGACAAAGATAATAGTGTCTATAAATATATATTACAATATATACCAACGCGGTATGAAACACTAGAGTTGTAGGAGTATGGATATAAAAATAAGTATTACTACTGTAATAGTTGAAGGAAATGATTTAATGGTAATTTGATTAACTTCATCTTAATAACTGACTCATTTTAGAGTAAGAGAAATATCTTATGTCCATATGACATTATGAGAAAAACAAAATAACACATCTTTATATGTAGAAGGAGAGAGTATTCTTTTGATAAATACACATGCATATATAAACATAGTCAAAAGAAGAATATATATGAATAAATAAAATTAGAAGGAAAAGTGTAATTTTTGTAAAAAAAATCCATTACCATGCATGTATATAAAGAGCCACAAAAATACATACAAATTAGTCCGACATAGAAAGACTTAATAACGAAGTATTTTATAGAAAAAATCTACAATAATTGTACTAGAGACTAAATAGGCATTATTGTCTTAAGTATAAGAAATAAATTGGGTTTCTCAAAAGAGTCGTAAATCCATAGAATTCAACATAAAGAGAATAAAGGTGAAAATTTGCACGACAATACATATTGTCTTCTCGGAAAAAAATTGCTAAACTCAATAAGACTTAAGAAGAAATGAGTATTAATTTCCAGCTACTAATGAAATGGAATCGTAGGTTAAAACTGGGACAGGGCTCGAAATTTTGCGTAGACGCAAGTAGACCGAAAGAAAGAGTATCAGAAATGATCAATATCGACTTCCGGTGATTAACTCTAGGTAGAGAAATAGTTATTGATAAAAGAAGAGCTCGAATGTGTAAATATTTTTCTAAGATGAGATATTATTGCCTTGTGTTATCATTGATTCTCTCTGGAAACCTATTTTAAATATATATATATAAAAAAGGAACCATAGTTAAGAAAGGAAAACCGATGTGTTCTGTAAACAAGTAAGCATTAAGAAAGATGATTCTTATACATGTCAGGTATAAACAAGAAATTTGGAAGCCAAAAACGTAATAACAACCCTGATCTTTGGGTAAAAATTATTTAACAAAAATATAGAACAATCCCTAGTGGAGTCTAGCTAGGTTGCGATAATATGTTCAGAAGAAAATAAAACATTGACACAAAAGAAAAGAACTAAAGAAAAACACAGATATCGGTTAAGGTATGAACCCTATTCGAATCCTAACAGGGTATCAAACTCTAACAATTGAACATTCAATTATGTGTGACCAATAAAGAATTTCGATAGTATAAAATATATAGTTGTAACGACTTCTCGATGCATAACACATACAACCCTCTCCAACAACCTTGTAAGGAGAGATGAACCCTCTCCAACAACCTTGAGGTATTGTAAAGGCTTGAATAAAAACACGTACAAAAAAAATCACAGAGAAGTGGAATGAATTAAAGATTCCTTGGAAATAAAAGTGAGAGAGACCAGACAATTGTTTTTTTTCAGAAGAAAAAGCGAAAGTCATGTTATATTAAGAAAATATAGTAGATCATTAACAGAAACTGTAGATCGTGGCCGCTTGTGGCGCATCATAGTGCCTTTATCAGTCCTGGAAAAAACATAGAGAGTTATGGGAATACATAAAAAGAAGAACATGTATGCATAGCCTGGGATCAATGTCCAGAAATAGCAGCTGGGAGCAGGGGATCGTGTTCATTTATGAACCGTTGCTGATGAATTCGAAGAGAGAGCAAATGCATGGCAGAATAGAGTGGATAGGAGTTTTAATGGAGTCAAAAATTCGGTGGTTTCGCCACCGCCAAATGAACCACACGGTGATGATGAGGAGTGGGCGGCGCTTAGCAGGTTGGGATGTCCACCATTTGAATGCATCCTGAACAGAGTTGAATTCAACATCGGGAAAGCTGTATAGACGGGCGAGTTCGCACCATATGTCCAGAGTGAGACAACAGCAGAAGAAGATGTGAAGGTTTGATTCTTCATCTGATTCACAAGAAAAACATATGCTAGGACCGTGCCAGGATCGTTTTCTCAGGTTGTCCCAGGTCAGGTTCCTGTTGTTGAAGAGGAGCCAGGCAAAATAAATCATCCTCGGCGGACACCCAGTATTCCAGAGAGTTGTGGGGAAAAACGAGGCAGGTGCAGGAGCCAGCGTGTATATGAGTTCTGAATAGACATCTTTGACATTGATGGTGGCGTAGGAGCCAGAAAAGGACCATCGAAGGTGGTCAGAAGGTCCGCTTCGAGCAATACCAGCAGCCTGAAGAGACAAGAGAACTTGTGACCAAACCGAGGAGAGTGGAGGTGGCAGTCCGAGTTGTTCTGCGGTCTTCCAAACGGGGGAGGATCCATGCCACTCCATAATGACTTTGTCCCACGTGAAGAATCCCTGATGATGAAGAGCGGCAATGATGTGTTCAGGGAGGAAAAAATCGCGCTTGGAAGCAATCGGATCGATGCCAAGGAGGATCCGCGAGCCAGAATGAATCTGCCATTTTAGCTTGGAGAGGAAGAAAAGCTCAACTGTTTTGAGACTGCGCCAAATTGCAGAGCCTCCCCGAATGCCAATGGCACCTCTGCGATACCAGAAAAGGAGTGTGCGTCCCTTGAGGTATTTTGATTGGATCGTTTTGCTCCAAGGTCCCGTGCCAAAGATGCCCCTGTGGAGAGTTTTGCAGATGAGGGCGCTACCAAAAGTGCGCAGATCTTTCAGGCCCCATCCACCTAAGTGCTTTGGGACAACGATCCTGTTCATTCTTGCTAATTGGAATTTGGACCGATACTTGCTGCCGCCGCAGATGAAGTTAGCAGTGATCGATTGCAGCTGTTTGAGGATGCCGATCGGGAGGTGGAACAGGTGCGCCCAATACACCGCAAGCTATAGCAGAACGGCCTGTGAGAGAGTGACCCGACCAGCAAGGGAGAGATAACGAAATTCCCAGGCGGAAATTTGTTTATAAAAATGTTCAATTAGCCAGGCCCAGTCAAGCTTTGAATAACCGGAGGGCTTGAGGTGGTAACCGAGGTATTTGAGGCCAAGGGAGAGAGGGGCCGATGAGATGCCAAAGAGATGGGCAATCCATAGTACCATGTCCAAGTCCACATCGTTGTGATATAACATGGACTTGGATTTGTTGATGAAGAGCCCAGAGGCACAGTGGAAGCAGTCAAGAATGGCCTTAAAGCAAATCCAAGAGGGTCTATAGAGCATAGCGAACAGGAGAACATCATCTACGAAGAGGTTGTGAGATAAATGTACCTGTCGGCAAATATTTACCGCTTTGATTTGTCCCTCGGCCACAGCTCTGTTGATGTGGAGGCTCAGCGTATTTATCACAAGAATGAACAGCAAGGGCGACAGAGGGCAGCCCTGGCACAGACCTCGTTGAGCCTAGAAGAAAGGGGTAGGGAGTCCATTGACAATGACTGCGTAATTGACATTGGAGTAGCATGCCCTGATCCATCGGATATTTGGTAGGCTTAAACCGATCTTCGCCAGCAGACATTCCAAGAAACCCCAGTCGATGCAGTCAAAGGCCTTGTGAAGGTTGATTTTCATGATAGCCGCAACCTATTGACGGGCATGTAGGGAAAAGAGGCATTACTGAGTGTTCACCACAGTGTCCAGGATGCTCCTACCGCGAAGGAAGGCGTATTGGTCTTGAGACAGGGAGGCGGCCAGATGAACTTTGATACGTTCTGCAATGACCTTTGTAATGATCTTGAAAGTGATGTTGCATAAGGAGATCGGGCGGAAGTCCTTGAACGTTTCAGGATCAGCGTTATTTTGAATCAGAGCTATCAGCGTGGAGGAAGTATGCGGATGAATGGCGCCAGAAGATCTAGAAGTCTCAACGAGGGAAAGGATGTCCTCCTTGAAGATGTCAAAGAAATGGAGAAAAAACTCGATGGTCCACCCATCGGGCCCAGGGCACTTATCCTTTTGGAAAGACTTCATGATGCGTAGGAGCTCCTCTTCGGTAACTGGATGGAAAATGACCTCATTTGCGCAATCATCGAAAATGGTGGGCGCCAAGTCAATGCCCCACAGGTAGTCCATAAAATCGACATTTTGTCTGCGCATAAACTGAGCCTGAAAATGGGAGACAGCCTCCCTGGAGATGTCCTGCTGTGAGACAAGAATGTCGCCCTGTTCATTCTTGATTTGCCAAATGGCATTCTTAGATCTGTGAGAGGAGGCAAATTTGTGAAAAAAATTTGTATTTTTGTCCCCCGCGCGCAGCCAAGTGGCTCGACTTTTGAGTCGCCAGGAGGCCCCTTGCTTCTTTAGGATAGCAGATCTCTTGCCCTCGAGCGAATGAATGCGGGACCGTAAGTCAAAAGTGAGGGGAGTGGCGGCGGTCAGCTTCATGATGTGGTCGATCTCCTGTTGGATGAGGAGAAGAGCTGCCCGTTCCTGTTGCTTTTTCCCCGTTTCCCAGTTCTTTACAGAATTTTTTAGAGCCCAAATCTTGTGGAAAAAAGGAAGAGAAGGTTGTTCAGCCGATACCCGAGCCCATGAAGAGGAGATGAGTGCATCGAAGGCGGGATCTTGAAGATGAATGCAATTAAATTTGAAGGGATATCCCTTTTTTCCGCCGCGGTCCATCCAGGAAAGAACAATGGGACGGTGATTTGAAACCATGACATTATCAATGGTGAGACGTGGCATGCCCAGCGTATCAATGACACTCGCATGAGCTAAGATTCTGTCAAGACGTTTGGCGATGAAGGCGCGTCCAGTCCTGCCATTTGACCAAGTAGGCAGCAGCGCGCAGGGGGCAATGTCAATGATATTGTGACAGAGGATTTCGTCCTTGAAAGATTCTGCGAGAGAGTGGTGGTGTCTGCATGGTCCCCAACATTCATTTGAATGTAAAGTGAGGTTGAAATCGCCTGCAATGATCAGCTGTTCTATCTCAAAAACAACAGAGGAGAAGAAGAAAGACCAAAAATGGTTCCTGTTCCTGTAGGGCGCATATAAGTTGAGGATGTTCAGAGGGATGTCAATGCCTCTGACAGTAGCAGAGATAAAAATATCAGCAAAGCATTTGTAAGCCTTTGCTCTGACCCGGGAGGGGTCCCATAGGGTCGCAAGACCGCCAGAGAGGCCATCGGCATCGATGGCCGCCATGTGCCAGGAGGGCAGAAGCTTTCTGAAGTAGTTGAGGGAGGCCTCACGAGAGCGCATAGTCTCCTGAATGAGGATGATGCTTGGACGGGAGGAGCGGAAGTAGTCCTTGAGCGTTAGGAATTTGGGGTCAACGCCCAGGCCCCGAATGTTCAGAGAGATGATGAAATTCATTTAGAAGGCTCGCCAACCAGATTTTCTCTAAGGGGCTGTGAAGTAGAGAGGTCATGGATGAGAACATCAATTAGAGAGAGGTTCCGGACGCCGTGTTCAGTGACAGTGGTTCGGCCCCGGAAGTGTCTGCTACCTCCGCGGGTTTTCTTTCT
Source organism: Pinus taeda (assembly GCA_000404065.3). Classification (NCBI taxonomy): domain Eukaryota; kingdom Viridiplantae; phylum Streptophyta; class Pinopsida; order Pinales; family Pinaceae; genus Pinus; species Pinus taeda. The sequence continues at coordinate 55,766 of APFE031353117.1, forward strand.
AACAGTAATGTTTTTGGCCGATTCCGGGCTGATAAGGGGTGAGCCGGGAGCAGGGGGCTTGTGGATGGTGAGGGGTTCGAGTTCGAGGGATTTACGGGAGAGGAAGATGTCCAGGTCGCTGTCAAGTTGGTTAATGGGGGAAGACGTGGGGGAGTTTGCTGGAGTAACGGAGTTACAGATGCCCTTTCCTTTGAGTTGTGAGAGAAGGGTCTTGTCTGGAGAGGGGGAGGAGGAGGTAATGGGGATGGGGAAATGTTGAAAGAGAAATCCTTTGATGGATAAAAGGGGGGGGGGGAGGGAATGGCAGCGGGTTGTCAGGTTCGGGAATGGGGGGAAGGAGGGATGGGGAGAATGAGTGGGAAGGGGCGGAATGGGATGGGGGTCGAGGGTCGGAATAAGGGGGGGTCAGGTGAGGTGTTAGGGAGGTGAGAGATGGGGGGATCATGTGAGGGGGATAGGTCTGATGAGGAGGGGGGGCCAGAGCGGCGAAGGGGACGGCGAGAGCGGGAGTGATGAAGGCATGGGCAGTTTTTCAGCAGGTGACCTGTGTGGTGGCAGGCAGCACAGCGGAATGGGATCCCCCAATAGTCAAGGCGCTGTTGAATGTGGAGGTTCCGCCAGTCGATCTCAATGTACTCGGGATATCCACCCCGGTAAGATTTCTCAATGAGAATCCACGAGATTCTCTTTTCCTTTTCCCCGGTGCACTAGGGGTCCACGTAGACGAATCGCCCAATCACATTTCCGATCTCCTCCATAGTTTCTTGAGACCAGAATTCGAGGGGAAGGTTTGGCAACTTCACCCAAATGAGGTTGTTGGATGGAGTGTTACATAAGGGATCAAAACCAAGGTACCAACGGGAGAGGGCGAGGAAGCTGCGTTTGTGGACCCACGGTTTTTTTAGGATGGCCTCGGCATCACCAGCAGCTAGGAAGTGAAAGCAGAGCCACCCTTTCATCAGGTTGGAGATGACAGGGGTGTAACCAATGACAGGTTTCTAGTGAGAGGCGAGCCATTGACGCATATCAGGGTCATTCATAGTGGGGAAGTGCCAGCGTCCAATGAGGGCAAGGTGTTGAAGGCTGTCAATGCGGTCAGAAAGATGAGCAGAGTCCAGTTTGAGAGCTGGAGGCGGGGCAGTGGTCTTGACAGGCTTATGGGGTTTATGAGGGGGTCGTCGAGGGAGAGGATGGTCTGATGTGGCACAGGATGGTTTAATGGCCACATCGTACAGATTATCTTGCCAGTTTCCGTCATTTGAGCCGTTCAGCCAGGCCTGTTCCGCATCTAATGTGGCTTTAATAAGAGCCTCAGTGGTGGCAGAGTCAGAGCCACCCTCCATACGTGCCAAGAGAAAGAGAACCTGGAGAGGAAGATAGGCAGAAAAGACGTTGAGACTGCAGGGACAGAAAAGGAAGGGTCGAGAAGGAAAGTCAGGCGGAAGTACAGTCAGGGACAGGATAAGAGATCTCGGGATGGGATAAAAGGGGCAAGAAAGACGTCATCAGGCCGTCGTTATCCAAAAAGGGAGAGGAGGACGGCTAAAAATGGTAAATGCATGGCAGGAAGGACAGGCCCCGGCAAATTTTGAAAGAAAAAACCGGCGTCGGAAAAAAGAAATCCGGCACCAATACAGCGGAAGGGCGGCTAGATGGCGGGGGAAGAACAGCATGAGAAGCAGCAATAGTAGAGCTGGAAGATGCACCACCAGTTACCAAGCTTAAATCGGATATCCTTGCATGGTTTGTAGAAGGAGAAATGCGCCTTTAGTAGCTGAAACAGATTCATGGTTAAATAAAAACAAGAGCTGCTGGATAGAAAGTCCAGAGCCGAGATGAAGATAAAGCTTAACTTCTTAAAAACGTAGAAAACATACCAGTGTAGTGGCTGTTGTATTAGCCTGAGATTCTAAGAAATGTGCAAGAATAAAAACATCTTGACATAACGATGTCGAAAATAAAAGCCAAAACATGACAGTCTAAAAGAGGTTAGAGCCAAAAAAAGGAGAAAAGTTGAGTGCGAGAGCGAGAGACAGGCCTGAAACCATGCGAGCGATCACTGTGTGCAGGAATGGAAATCTTGAATGAGGAAAATAAGTTGGGCTCCCTCCAAAGAATGAATAGTAGATATGTGTGGAACCCTAATGGTTTGTCCACAAACATGTAAAACAACTAAACAAATTTAAATAAAATAATGATTAGATGAATGTATCAGAGTAAAAAGAGAATTTATAAACCCTTTAACCAAGACTACTATTTAAAGGTACATAATTACCTTTGAAGAGCATCTCCAGCAGTTAGCGGTTAGTCTTTCATTTTCCTTTGATAAGTTGCAAAGGTCAAATGAAATCCTTTGATAGATGGAGATAAAATTAACTAGGACAAAGACTATAAACACCTATAGCTACCTAATGTCAAAAAATGGCAACTGCCACAGGGGAGCAACGAAACCCTAGTTGCAACAGGTTGCATGAGAAAAAGCCATAATGAGCAAATGAGTTAGCAAGTAAACGAAATAGGTAATCATCAAACCCTATCATAACCCTAAAAACCTAAGAGTCGTAAATTTGGAAATGAATAATCTTGAACGTTGGTGAAGTCAAATACAGACTGCATACCTAGCAAACAAATATGATTTTATGTGTAATTCAGAATAATCCAGAAGTTAGACGAAAATTATTAACGGATCAAAACTATAAACCAATAGACCCACATTGATAACAAATCTTAGGATCCACATATCGTAAATATATTTCTTAACATAATAATAACCAAATATTAAGGGGTGTGGTGACAAATAAATTAATGGACTTGGTATATGGTAGATCATTATGAACCCAAAATATTGCTCTCTCTCTCTCTCTCTCTCTCTCTCTCTCTCTCTCTCTATATATATATATATATATATATATATACACACACACACACACACACACACATAAGGAAGTTAACATTGTAGAACCTCAGTATTTTTCATTAATAAAAATTGATAGGTATTTATGGGGTAATTTATTTCGATAGTGAAACTGAAGAAGGAGCAGAGGCATGGATCCTCAATATGTCCAAATACTTTGAAGTATACAACTATACAAGTAATATTAAGGCAAGGTTGGCCCAACTGAGTGGTAAAGAAGCTTTATGGTGGGAAGAAAATAAATTTGATAAAAGAATCAAAGGCAAAAGTCTAGCTTGGAAGTTCTTCAAGAAGGAATTTAAGAAGAATTGCTTGACTGAAAAATACTTTGATGAAAAGGCTAGGGAATTTCATGAGTTGATCCTAGGACAACTCACCACGTATGATTTTGTCAACAAATTCATAAGTTTGTTGAGGTATGTTCCATACTTGAAGGAAGAAAAAACAAAAATGCAAAGATTTGTCAGTTGTTTACCGTTCTCATATAGACAAAGGAAAGAATTCAACCAACCAAAAACAATGGATAAAGTTATTAGGAAAGAAAAATTATATTTCAATAAGAGCAAACAAAAAGGAGAAATCTATAAAAGGTTGGTGTCCAAGAAACCTGAGAAATTTAATAGCAAGAAAAAGGGGTTTAAATAGCCCACTTTTGCAAAGAGTATGCAGGCTAGAAATTATAACATAATTTTTAGTCAACAGAAAATTATTAGATAGAAAAGAGGAATTGTTGTATGCAACAAAAACATCAGTGAACCTGTGAGACTACCCATAAAATATGGGATTGTGGTGAGAATCACCGTGGAGACACTGTCCACAGAACCCACTAAAGATGAAAAAAATGTTAAATCAAATCCAGGAAGCATCAACAGTAAATGATGTAGCCTGTAATATACAAGGGATTAGCGTTGCATTAGATGAAAGGGAGGTAGAACACCAATCAACTATGGTAGAAGTACAAGGTAATATCTTTAACAACATTGTACTTGTGCTTATAGATCCAGGATCTACTTTAAGTTATGTCTCACCTACTGTAGTTGCGAAATGTAAAATTAGAAGGGAAAAACAAGATAAACCTTGGTTAGTGCAGTTGGCCATAGGATCTAAAAGAAAAGTATTCAAACCAATAAAGACTATATTATAGATATTAATGAAATGCAAATTGTCCTCAACCTAAACATTTTACCATTAGGAACCTATCATGTCCTCGTTGGAATGGACTGGTTAGAAAAACATAAATTGATATTAAATTGTCTATACAAGTCCTTTACCTATGTGGATGATTGAGGAAAATCTTGTGTGGTTCAAGGCACACCAAGACAAATTTTTGTCAGGCAGGTTTTTGTTGTACAAATGAAGAAGTATGCTAGGAAGGGTTTCCAATTATTCACTATTCAATTGTGAGAACTGTTTGAAAATGACCAACAATCATCATTGGTTGAATACCCTATATTAGAGGACTTAAATATATATTCCCAAAGGAAATACCAATACTTCCTCCAAGAAGGGACATTGATTTCACAATTGATCTTTTACCTAGTGTTATTCCAATTTCCAAGGCCCCATATAGAATACGTGTGCCTAAATTAATGGAATTAAAGATTTAATTGCAAGAATTATTGGATAAAAATTACATCAGACCAAGTGTGTCTCCTTGAGGAGCACTTGTATTGTTTGTGAAAAATAAAGATGGAACATTAAGATTGTGCATGGATTATAAACAGTTGAACACAATGACCATCAAAAACAAATACTCCTTACCAAGAATAGATTATGTATTTGATCAAGTTATGGGAGCATCTATATTTTCAAAGCTTGATCTAAAGTTAGGGTACCATCAAATTAGAATCAAGGATGAAGATATACACAAGAAAACTTTTAGTACCCGCTATGGACCCTATGAGTTTTTGGTGCCACCATTTGGATTGACTAATTCACCTACCACATCCATGTGTCTCATGAATAATGTGTTAAGGCCCTTCTTAGAAAAATTTGTCACTTTACTCATAGATGATATTCTAGTATATTCAAAGGGTAAGGAAGAAAATGATCAACATCTGAAGATGGTGCTCCAAACTCTAAGAGATAATGAACCTTATGCTAAGTTTAGCAAATGTTCATTCTACCAGAAGAAAATACATTATTTAGGACATGTAATATTAGAAGAGGGAATTGTTGTAGACTCTGAAAAGGAAAAAGTAATTTTGGAGTGGCTAGCACCCAAGAATGTCGAAGAGGTTAGATCCTTTATGGGCATCATAGATTATTATAGGATATTTATAGAAATATTCTCTAAACATGCTTATCCAATCACTAATATACAAAAGAAGGGAATCAAGTTTGAGTGGAGCTCTAAGTGTCAAGCTAGTTTTTAGAATATCAAACATCTATTAACAACAACTCTCATTTTAAAATTGGTTGATCCCAATAAGGAACTCATGGCGTGCACAGATGCAAGCAAGGAAGGATTGGGAGGAGTTTTAATGCAATATGGCTATGCCATTTGCTATGAATTCAGAAAATTGAAAGAACGTGAGAAAAATTATGTTACACATGATTTGGAATTAACAACAATAATTCATGCATTTAAAATGTGGAGACATTATTTGATAGGGAGAAAATTTCAGCTAACAGCAGATAATGTGAGTCTTACATATTTGTTTGATCAACCTAACTTGATGTAAGGCGAGCTAGATAGTTAGCATTCATTAGTGAGTATGATTTTGAGATTTTACACATCAAAGGGAAGGAAAATAGGATAGTTGATGCTTAAAGTAGAAACCTTAATCAGATATATGTTGTATCAACAATTAGTTAGTCGACCAATCTAGTTGAAAAAATAAAAACAACTACAAATCCAGGTCTAGAGTATGTGAAAATTAAACAAAATTTTCAGAAAACTGAAAATTTGGGAGAAAAAGAATCTGATTTCTTGATTAACAGCCAATATTTGTTGTTGTTTAGAGGTAGAATTTACATACCAAATGAAGAAAATAGGAAAAACAAATTGTATTAGATGAGTTGCATAAAAGGCCAACTGCTGGACAACCTAGTTATAAAAAGTTGATTACAATGTTGAGGAAGGATTCCTATTGGCCAAACATGAAAAATGAGAGAGTTGAGTATGTAGTAAGATGTCTTGAATGTTAGCAAGTTAAGGTACCTCATCAACATCCTGATGTTTTGTTACAACCATTTCCCATTTCTAAATGGAAATGGGAAACTATCTCAATGGATTTTATTACTAGGCTACCAAGAAGTAGAAAACAACATGATGTTGTTATGGTAGTAGTTGAAAAACTCAGCAAGGTAGAACATTTCATTCCGGTCAAATCCACTTTTAAGGATATAAACATTGTAGAATTTTTTCTGAATGATATTTCAGACTTCATGGGATACCTAAAGTTGTAATTTCAGACAGAGATGATAAGTTCACCTCCAAATTATGGAAGGGGATATTTGAAATCATAGGAACCAAGTTAAAATTTAACACATCCTATCATCCTCAAGCTGATGGTCAAATAGAAAGGACCAATCAAATATTGGAGGCTATGTTAAAGATGCATGTGAGGGAAAAAAAAAAACAAAATGGGAGGACTACTTACATTTAGCTGAATTTGCCTATAACAATCGATATCAAACTTCCTTAAGAATGAGTCCATTTGAGTTCATGTATGGGAGAAAATGCAAGGTACCATTGAGTTGGGATCGCCTTGAAGACATGTTGATACTAAGACCTAACATGTTAAAAGAAATGGAAAAATAGTCAAGCAAGTCAAACATAATTTGAAAACATCCCAAGATCTTCAGAAGAGTTATGCAAATCTAAAGAGAACTCATAAAGAATTCAATGTGGTAGATTATGTATACCTCAAAGTCAAACCTAAAAAAAGTACACTCAGACTTGGAAGTTTTTCTAAGTTATCTCCTATATATTGTAGACCCTTTGAAGTGTTAGCTAGACTTGGACATGTTGCTTATCAACTAGCCCTACCAACCAACATTAAGATTCCTAATCTGTTTCATGTTTCATTATTGAAAAGATATGTGCATGATCCTTCTCATATAATTGATTGGCATGTTGTACAGGTGGAACCAGAGGGAGAGTTTCTGGCAGAACCACTATGTATTCTAGACTGGAGAGTGGTTACCCTCTAGAATAGAGAAGTGGTGCAGTTAAAGGTTCAATGTAAACATTTTACTCCATAAGAAGCAACTTAGAAATTAGAATATGCTTTTAAGGAAGCTTATCCTTCTATGGTTTAAATTCTGAAATAATTTCCAAAAGAAATAACTAATTGGGACACCGGGACAGTGTCAAATTTAAGAAGGGGAGGGTGTGATATCCCTCAAATTAAATTTTTTTATTATAATTACATGTATATATGTTTGGTTTAGATTTAATTATCAGTAATTTACTGATAATAACTGGTGTACAATTTTTGTTTGTAATGCTGCATTTATGTTTTATTTTATGAATATAAGAAAATTGGGAAATTAATGGTTGAAGTACAGATGGTTGAAAGAGGAAAAAGACTGCAATTATTTTAGATTTTTTTTTTATCCATCAGCAAATCCTAGGCATCTAATCTGGGTGATTAGATTTAATTCTGAAATTATTGTATTGCCCAATTTAATGTATCCTAGAGGACATGAAATTGTCTCTAGAAGTGGGAAACAAGAGCTCATTAATGAGCAGTTAACTACCTACCACCTGTTGATGATGTAGAGGCATAAGTTAATAACCACTCAAAAGTGGTTAATGGATAAAAATATTTGAATCTATGGCTTTTGTCTCATAATTTTATGAGAATAAATTGGAGAGACTAAAGAGAAGTAGGAAGAGGATACATATAATTACAAGCCTAGTTTCTCAGGGGGGGCGGGGTGCTAGCAGAATTTGTGCCAAGGAAGGGAGGAGCCAAGTACTTGACTCTTAATTTCCCAGCATAAAATATTTCAAGTCAGTGTTTTCTAACTTTATTTTATTATGACATAACTTATTTTTTCTTTTTCTTTTACGGAGTTGAATTATATTATGTGTAACAGTGAAATATAAAATAAAAAAAATAAAAATAAAATAAAATAAATAATAAAAAAATGGTTTCTTTCTTTGATACGAGAAAGTACATTTCTCACTTATGTTTTAAGATTAAAAAATAGAATGTTATTTATGAAGATGGATTTACTATATTTGAATGTTAATTCTAGAATAAAATTGGTAGATATGAATTTGGAAACAAATTCTTTGGAATATAATGTCTTTTCTAGTACAAAGCTTGAAAATTAGAAGTAGCCAAGGAATGTTTGGATATAGAGGGATAGAGAATTGGATGAGTATAGTAGTGATCAATGTCATGATACAAAGAATTACACTGCATAAGGATATGTAGAAATGTAGTTTGATATAGGTAAAAATATCTTATAAAAACATTAAATCTGTCAAACATGAATATGGAAAAAGGAAAACCGTGATTCTCAGAGTAAAGTATATTGTCTCATGGAACTGACAAATATAATAGTGTATATAAATATATATTACACTATATACCAACGATATGAATCACTAGAGTTGTAGGAGTATGGCTATAAAAATAAGTATTACTATTGTAATAGCTGAAGGAAACAAATTAATGGTAATTTGATTAGCTTCATTCTAATAACTGACCCGTTTTAGAGAAAGAAAAAGAACTTATGTCCATATGACATTATGATAAAAACAAAATAACACATATTTATATGCAGAAGGAGATAGGTGTTGGGTGTGGAGCCTGATTATCTTCTTGATTGTTTAGAATTTTTTGTTTCAGTCACATTGGATCCCTGTTCCTAACGGGGCGGAAACCCCACCTGTTTAATCACCGTTAGGGGGGTCCAAGGGGGGGCAACGATGACTTTTATGAGCCCCCCTGGTGTGGGTTCAGGGGTAGCACCCGAGAAGCTAAAAATAGATGGAAAATTACCTTGTAAAATATTGTAATTTCGTAGTCAATCTGGGTTGTTTATTAGGTGGATGATCTAATGGTAGAATTTATGTTAATTTAGGGTTTTTTCACCTAGAAATCGACCCCTCAGTTTATACGAGGGAATTGTATTGCGATTGTGGATTATTATTTGGAGTGAGAGAGAGAGGAAAATTGTGTGAGAGCAAAGAGGAAATTACAATGGATTTGTTGTAGGTTGTATCTCTTCATTTTGCTAGATAATATAGAGGAAGGACTGGTTGTTTCTCCATGGACTTAGCCCAAATTGGGTGAACACCTATATCTATGTTTCTCTTGTTTTATGTGTTTTTGTATTTGTGTCTCTGCAACATTTTGTGTATTTCATTGCTTCGTTAATTAATTTCTCACAACTAGTATAAGGGTTGAGGGTATATTTGGATGATAAACTTGCGGGAAAGAAGGGTTCCTGGTTCAAGTGGGAACAATGGCAAAAGATGGTAGGTTAAGGGTTGAGAAATTTAATGGCCAAAACTACCAGCTATGGAAGATGCACATGGAATATTATATGTATCAGAAATATGTACCTACCATTAAGCAAAAAATCAAAGAATTCGACGAGTATGATAAATGCATAATGGGATATTCTTGACAGAAAGGCACTAGGAATGATACAATTGTGTTTGGTAGCGTCGATGACATTCAACATTTCAAAGGAACGACAAATAAGTTTTAATGAAGACGTTTTCCAAACTATATGAAAAACCCTTGACCTCAAATAAGTTATTTCTTATGAAGTGTCTACTTAATATGAAGATGCCAGAAGGTGGATTTATTGCTGATCATTTAAATGAATTTAACACGGTTACCAGTCAGTTAATTTTTTTAGGGGTAAATTTTGATGATGAAGTTAGGGATATGTTATTTTTGTGCTCATTTCCAAAAAATTGGAATGGCTTAGTTATGTCTATTAGTAACTCTACCTTTGGATCTAGTACTTTAAAGTTTGATGATGTTGTTGGTGCCATCCTTAGCGAGGAAATGTGACGAAAAAGCTCCGGTGAGACATCAGGTAATGCTTTGAATGCAGAGACTAGGGGAAGACAAATGGAAAGAGGAAGGAGCCCAGGAAATCGAGTAAGTCAAGAAAAGGAGGATCTAAGTCTAGATCAGGGATAATGTGCTAGAAATGCAGGAATAAAGGACACATGAAGAAAGACTGCAAATCTCAAAAGGGAAAAAAAGGTGATGTACAACAAGAGAACAATCATGAAGTGAATGTGACAAGTGATGCGTTGCAAGATGCTTTGATTCTTTCATTAGAAAATATTATTGATGCCTGGGTGGTTGATTCAAGGGATCCATTCCATGCTACACCTGATAGGAAACATTTTCATGACTATGTTCAAGGAGATTTTGGACATGTTCATTTGGGTGACAATAAACCCTGTAAAATAATTAGAATGGGTAAGGTTTTTATAAAGAAAAAAAATGGAAATCAATGGCTATTGAAGGAGGTAAGGAATGTTCCAGATCTGAAGAAAAATATAATTTCAATAGGGTAGTTAGGTGGTGAAGGTTGTGTAACTACATTCACAAACAAAACTTGGAAGGTCACTAAAGGAGCCCTCATAATAGAAAAAGGAGAAAAGGTTGGTACATTGTATTTATGCAATAGTATTTCTAATTTTGTTAATTATTTAACCTCCACAAGAGCATATACAACACTTTGGCATCATAGGCTTGGGCACATGAGTGAGAAGGGGATGCAGATTCTTCACCCAAGAAATTTGTTGCCAGGTTTGAAGCATGTTGATTTGCATTTCTGTGAAGATTGTGTTTATGGTAAACAAAAGAGAGTCTGATTTATTAGAGTTGGGAAGGAAAATAAGTGAAAAACAAATTAGAGCTTGTGCATACAGATGTAAGGGGACCTGCTAAGGTATCATATCTTGATGGCTCTCACTATTATGTTACCTTTATTGATGACACAACTAGAAAATCCTAGATTTATTGTATTCAGAATAAATCTGATGTATTTGATACTTTCAAGAAATGGAAAGCTTTGGTTGAGAATGAGATAGGAAAGAATTTGAAGTGTCTCATATCATAAATTGGAGGTGAATAATACAGTAAAGAATTTGATAACTATTGTTCAGATCATGGGATTCTTTGAGAGAAGATAGTTCCAAGAACACCACAGGAAAATGGTGCGTCAGAAAGAATGAACAAGACAATCATGAAACATTCAAGGTGCATGCCATGTTGTATATGAACAATGATTAAGTAGATGTTGTAGATATTATTGTTTATCTAATAAATATAGGGCCTTCAAGTTCCTTGGATGGTGGTATTCTAGAGGAGGCATGGACAAGTAAAAAGGTAAACTACTCATTTTTAATGACTTTCAGTTGTGAATCCTTTATTCACATTAATAAACAAAATAGAACAAATCTTGAGGAAAAATCAAGGAAATGTACTTTTATTGGATATGGTTTTAATGATTTTGGCTATCACTTATATGATTATGAAAATCACAAAATCGTTAGGAGCATCGATTTCATATTCAATGAAAAGTCCTTGTAGAAGGATCAGATGCAGGGAAAGAAACAAGAAAAAGAAAACAAGGAATACACATTGCTTGATGAGATCACATAAAAGGTAAAGGTTCATGGAAATCATAATGATCAACAACCACAACAACAACAATAATCACAACAAAAACATACACCTCAAACACCTGAAAGTAGTGTTATAAGATTTATCAGGATAAGTAGACCCCCTAAATAATACTCTCCTTCCTTATATTATGTGTTGTTGACTAATTCTCATGAATCAACAAGATATGAAGAAGCAATGCAGGTAGAAACCAGGAAGAGTCCATGGAAGAAGAGATGTACTCGATTCATAACTAGACTTGGGACTTAGTCAAGTTGTCTGTAGGTAAAACAACATTGCAGAATAAATGGGTTTATAGGTTGAAGGAAGAAGATGGAGGTAAACATAGGTATAAGGCTAGACTTGTGGTGAATGGGTTTTCACAAAATAAAGGTATAGACTTTGATGAAATTTTTTCTCCTATTGTTAAAATGACTTCAATCAGAACTATTTTAAGTCTAGTGGCAGTAGCATATTTGCATCTTGAGCAGTTAGATGTAAATGTAGCCTTTTTCCATGGGGATACAAAGGAATAAATATATATGCATCAACCACAAGGGTATGATGTCAAAGGGAAAGATTAATTAGTGTGCAAGTTGAAGAAGAGCTTGTATGTCCTTAAAAAGGCTCCAATGTAATGGTATCTAAATTTTGACAGGTTTATGTCTGAACAAGGTTATACTAGATGTCATTCTGATCATTGTGATTATCTTAAGAAACAAAACGATGACAGCTACATGCGGGAAATAAATGTGCTCAAAGGAAATTTGGAATGTTCATTTGCAATGAAGGATTTGGGTGCTGCAAAACAAATCCTTGGTATGAGAATAATCGTTATGCAACCAACTCACAAATAGATAAATAAACGACTTATAAATTATCCTCTTTGAAGGGGAAACCTCCTTTACATTACATAAATGAACAATTCTTGGATGATTCAAATGACGAAACCTCCTTTCTATATATAGGACTCTAAGGGGTCACAATATCATCAGAGCCTACATAACAATAATAGTGTAAGGGCATAATAATAACAATAGTGGGCTTCTATGGGGCACAATAATAACAATATGGGGACTACATGGGCACAACAATAACAATAAGGGGGCTACACTAATAACAATAAGGGGCTACACTAGTATTATAGGGACCTAACATACCCTTCTCCTTCAAAAAAGCATTGTCCTCAACACTTGAGTAGTTCTAGATGATTTTGTATAAAATTATCATCCTCCCATGTGGAATCTTCAGTGGGTAAGTTCTTCCGCTTGATGAGATACTATGAAATTGATTGATTTCATAGTTTTCAAGTTATTGTTTCTGTGACTGCTTCAGGTTCCAATGTGATTTTTCCTTCCTCATCAAGTTCTGGCAATATTGTTCGAATTGGGAGCTTGTCACCTATAACCTTCTTTAAGCATGAAACATGGAAAACTGGGTGCACTCAGGAAGGTTCAAGAAGCTCAATTTTTTCTTTCCAACCTGAATGCCTTCTCCAATGAATCAGGTTCCCAAAGGTGAACCTTATGTTGGAAGTTATCCTTTAAAGTCTCTATGAAGACATAAATCCTAAGCTCCTCTAGAATATATACAATAATTGTACTGGAGACTAAATAGGCATTATTGCCTTAACTATAACAAATAAATCAAGTTTCTCAAAAGAGTCATAAATCCATAGAATTCGGCATAAAGAGAAACAAGGTGAAAATTGACAAGACAATACATATTGTCTTCTCGGAAAGAAATGGCTACACTTAGGAAGACTCGAAAAAAAATGAGTATTAATTTCCAAGTTGTAATGAAACAAAATCGTAGGTTAAAACTGGGCAGTCCAAAATAGGGCTCAAATTTTTACGTAGACGCGGGTAGACCGAAAGAAAGAGTTAAAAAATGAACCATAGTTAAAAAAAGGAACTATAGTTAAAAAAGGATGATTTATGTACATGTTAGGTATAAACAAGAAATTTGGAAGCCAAAAATTTAATAGTGACCCTAATATTTGGGTAAAATTATTTAATGAAAAGATAGAACAGTCCTAGTGGAGTCTGGCTAGGTTGTGATAATATGTTAAGCAAAAAATGAAACATTAAGACAAAAGAAAAGAACTAAAGAAAAACACATATATTGGTTAAGGTATGAACCCTATTTTAACTCTAACAGAGATACAAGGGTAAAAAAATGTAACAATTGAACAATCAAAAATGTGTGACCAATAAGGAATTTCGACAATATAAAATACATAGTCATAACGACATCTCGGTGCATAACACATACAGAGAAATGAAAATCGGTATTAATGTTCATTAAAAAACCTAGTGTTGAAAAAATTAAGTTGAAAGGAAATATGAACCCTCTCCAACAACTCTGAGGTAGGGTAAAGGATTGAATAAAAACACATACAAACAAAAATAATAGATAAGTGGAATGAATTAAATATCCATTGGAAAGAAAAGTGAGAGGCTAATCTATTGTTGGAGAAGTACTTACCACTTAACCTTGTCAACAAAAGTCAATTGACCTCCCTCCAAAGAACGAATAACATATATGTGTGGAACCCTAAAGGTTTGTACACAAACTCATAAAACAACCAAAAAAAATTGATACAATAATAATTAGATGAATGAAGCATAGTAAAAGGAGAATTTAGAAACCCTTTAACTAGAACTAGTATTTAAAAGTAAAGAATTACCTTAGGAGAGCAACTTTCGATAGTTAGCAGTCAGTATTCCATTTTCCTTTGACAAGTTTGAGAGGTCAAATGCCATCCTTCAATAGATGGAGACCATATTAACTAGGACAAAGACTATAAAAACATGTAGCTACCTAATGTAAAAAAAAATGGAAAGTGCCACAAGGGAGCAACAAAACCCTAGCCGCAACAAGAGACATGAGAAAAAAGCATGTAACAATCCCTGTTAAAAATTCATGTAAAAACAAATATAGGACCGTGGTCATGGGACATGTATTCTAAGTTGAATGTTGGGAAAATTATCCTAGTGGGTGTTAATTTGGTTTATTATGGCTAAGGAAATGGAAAAGGTAAAGAGGCATTAATTGGTATTTTATTTATAAAAATAAAGGAAAATAGGAGAAAATGAAGGTGAAGGGTCACAAGTTGTGTGAGGAGGAAAATGAAGGAAAAATAATGGAAATTGAAGAAAATAAAGGCCTTATTAATAAAAAGGCTTCTGAGGATTAGTTCACAGCTTTTGTCAGTTATACCTTTTTAGTTTTAGCTTGGATCTCTCTATTCTACTCTCTCTCTAATACTCTTGGATACTTAGAGTTTTCTTGGAGAACTCTTGGAGGAGTGTGGCATTCTTGGGATTTTGGAGCAAGAAGGCAAAGGAAGGGTAGGAAAGTGTGAGAGGACATAGGGATCAGCAGCTACAACTATTTTTTCTTGTAGGTACCGAGTTGCATGTATGGTTTCCTTACTATTTTTGTCATGCATGGCATATGCATGTGGTTTCTTGGTTATGATATGTAATTTGAATAGAGGATTGCCTAGATTGACAGTAGATTTGCCTAGCCTTTCCATTTCCTGGATAGACATGGTGTTGTGGGTGTCTTTCCTTTTGTTTCTTGTTGGTTCTCATGTTCCTTATGGTTGTGGGTTGAGTTACTAGTTCCTGGAAGCCTTGGTTGGACAAATTATTTGGAAGCCCTGTAACAACTTGGGTTGAGTTATTAGTCCTGGAAGCCTTGGTTGGAAAAATTCTCTGGAAGCCCTTGGTGGGTTGAGTTAATAGTCCTAGAATCCTTGGTTGGACAAATTATCTAGAAGCCCAACAATAACTATGGGTTGAGTTACTAGTCCTGGAAGCCATGGTTGGAACAAACACTTTGGAGCCTTGGACAGCTTGGTAGAGACCAATCTGGGGATGGTTAGTGATCTTCAACCGTGAGGTGGAATCACTAGTTGAGGGTGGAGGTGGTTTGGCCTCTGGAAGACCTAGTTTGGTTTTTCTTGAGTTGTTTCATGAGATACCACATTCATGTTTGGAATATGGCAAGGGGGTGACAGGGTGAAAGAAATATTTGGTTCATCCTAGTCTATGATCAGGTGGTACATGGAAGTCTCATACCTAGTTGCATTTTTCATATATTAATAAGAGTTTCTTTACTCTAGTATTTGATGGGTAAATATACTTGTTCATATGTGATTCTTATGGTTGTTATATCTTTTCTATTTCTATTGTCTATATGTTGGTTATGAATATGTTTTATGACAAACTTGATGTATGGCTCTCCTCATGTTTTGATTAGAAAATGAATGAAAAATTAATATACGACCTAATAGATGATAATGAAAGTATTGTGATAAGGCATCAGTGCTTCTTTATAATTCTCAGATAAGTATGAGACCCTTATGCTCAAATCTGTTTTTATGACTTGTAGATTGCATATTTGTGACATGTTTGATGAAATTCCTATCATGGCTAGTAGGGGTCCAGACAATTCATTGATCAAATGTTTGCATTAGTAGTCTTATTCCATTGTTATTTATCATTTCTGAAATTTTCATGAAGTTTTGGGCAATGACTGAGTCCTGGCCCTGAAAAAGTGGCACAAAATCCAGGGTCGCTCGCTTAGAACTAGCTGAAAAAGTCCACAATTGATGGCATGCCCTTGCTATGGGAGAAAATAGAAGGCCTCATTCACATGCATGGATTTTCATGGGAGTGGACGAGGGTCTAGATCAGTGAAATGTCAAGTTGTCTCACGGATTGGTCACTTGGAAGGGTTGGTTGGCTGCTGAAGGTTATGTAGCATGTGCAGAAGGTCAGAATGATTTTGTTTTGTCGGTTCCACTTCCTTAACTATACATGGTGATTTGAATCACATCATAGTATCCTTTCATCATATGTTTACCCCAGCAGACTGGTTAACTTGGGTAAATGTGGGAGGAGGGTGTTATAGAGTGGTACCAGAGCCAAGTTTCATTCTCTTTGGGTGGTGTCTAGTTTATGTTCTCTTTGTGTGATATCTGATATCACAAACTATACTTGGAATGGATGGGAGGAATTTGTTTTTCATGCACGCATGTAGGTTGTATATGTGTTTGTTCATGCATGATAGCAGTCATTGTTAGAGTTGTGTTTCCATGTAGGAGTTGATGATGTGTTGTTGGGATGCTTTAGTCATGAATGCATGTAAGCTGTATATGCATGTATAGTAGGTCAAACATCCATTGTGAGGTCATTTCATGTAGTTTTTGTCATCATGATTTTATTGGTTTTTATGATGCTAATGTGTTGGTTGAGATAGAGCAAGAGATGTAGATCATCAAAGTGAGGTTGCAACACTGGACCTCAATGTAAGAGAAGATCGTCAGACAAGTTTGTATGGTGGGTATGAAGGTATGCTGGTTAATGGTTGTTATATGAATTATGGTTACATATGCACCTATCATTTTATCATTGTTGTGGTTACATGTACGATAGATTCTAGTTGTTCAGTATGATCTATGTACGTGCGTTGGATAGTCATGAAGGATAGTAGTTTGTTATTATATGCATTGGGGTCATATGAATGATGATTATGGTCATTGTACTTAGGATATTCATGTTATATGTATCATGCTAAATTGGATTAGCCTATGTAGATGGTTAGGGTTATGACATTCAGGTATGAGTCTACCCATTGTGATATTGTGTTGTACTAATCTAGACTGACTGTGCATATGTGATTTTTATTCATGAATGACAATTGTTTATGAGTTTATGATGTGAACATGTTAGCTAGATACCACCATGGATATCATGACCTTATTTATGTTTGATTTGACGTTTTGTGAATTTATATCGTGCTAATCTAGATTTATTGTGCATACAAGATAGCCTCCCCTTAGATACATCAAGGTACAAGTTTTATTATGTCATCTATTTGGTGCTTGAATGTTGGATTATGTCATCTATTTGGTGTTTAGTTGTTTGGTGTTTATTATGTCATTTATCTGTCGCTTGAATGTTTGATTAATTGCAATATATGAGTATGTGTTTGTAAGACTGCATGAAGGAATGATCTTGTTTCATAGTTGTACTAACACATTATGGGCTGAGATAGCTGATATATGCTTGAGTGCAAGTGGGTACTAGTTTTAATATTACGATTAATGACTATTAGTTGATTATGGCATGGTTGTTAGTCTTGGTAAAGGTTGATTCCATATTACTATACATGATGCCTTGATTTTTGGAACATGTGACTGACATGTGTGAATAGTTGCAAGGAAACATGCTTTGTATTAACATGACAAGGTAACCATTGATTTTTTTATATAACTAACAGTTGGGTGATGTGATAGCACATAGTAAGACTTAATTGTAGTGAGGAAATTGTAGTGAGGAAAAAGGTTAAGGAAAGGAATTGGGTGAGAATTACTTTGGCTATGTTAGGAAACTGAAACTCCAAATGAATGAGTGCTTTGTATGAATACAAGAAGTCTTCTTAACCTTCATTTTATTTGACTTTATGTGGATATGTGCTAGATTCATGAACATATATTTGACAGATATATTAGCTAGTTTCCAAATATGGCCGAATTCATCAAGGAATTAGAGTTCCTTGAGAGGTGTACGTGTTTAGTTACAAGGAAGAATGCTTGGCACAACAAGGTAAGGTAGCTAGTGTATTGTCGTATTTATTTATACATTGACAGTTATGTGTTTATGGAAGTATGATGGAGGGATTGCATAGTAAAAGAGACTGCCATGAAATCTTAAAGAAGGCTCGGGATGAGCTTTCCCTTGGAAGTATTGGGAACAGGGATTGAGTCTTGTGACTTGTTCGCTCTTGATTTGTGATTTTGTCTGTGTCTAGTGCATGACCATGCCACTTTGTTCGTGGTTTCGTATTGTTATGGGATTTTATGGTTTTCTTCTTGTTTGTTTCTTGTTCTTTCCTTTTATGTTTTGAGGGTCTTGGGAATTGGTTGGTAAAGGGGAAATTTAATGGAGCTCGGGGAGAGATGTGTGGAACCCAATAGGTAATGAAAGACTCAGATGAAGCTTAGTGCATGAGTAAGGCCAGTTGAAGGCAAGAGTATGACATTCAGTTGGATTGGTTGAGTCCATTGGTGTAAATGGATGGTGGTAGGATAGTCATGAGAAAGGTAATAGGAAAGGTCGAGTAAATGGATTTGAGGTGTCAGATGCCTTGGCTAAGTTGGGAATTCTTGTTCTCAATGTTGTGCATTTTGTGCATGGATAAAGGGGGTTCTGTCAAAATTGAACTTATGATATATGGTAATTATGTTGTGATCATGATTATGTTGATGCCTCTATATGTATACATGTATGTATGTATCATGATGACTTCATTGGGGGAGAAATAGCATACCACGTGGGTTCATATTGAGGGATATATATTGAGGGAAAATTGGCATAATAGATTGGAGGATATATATGGGGTAAAGGGCTTTTATATTGGAAGGTATAAAAAATTGGAGCTTAAAGTTAATGAAAAAATATGAAGGGTTGTAAAAAATGTTAATGAAAAAATGGATACGTGCAATATCTAGTGGAAGTAGGGGTTTTTTTAAATTGAGAAGGTGTATTGGGTTCGTATTGGTACCAGGTTAAATAATGTGATTTTTAGGAGTATTTTCCAATATGTAGTCAAAATAAGGGTATTGTTTAATATGCGATGAAAGCACGTGATAGGTCATAGGTTCATTGCTTGAAGCCCCTGTGGTATGTATGTCGTTTTCTAACAGGGTTGTCAAAGATCATGATTGTTTTATGCTAATGTTTATTATATGTATGTATGTCATTGTCTGACAGGGTCGTCAGAGATCCTTCTTGTGGAGGAATGATTTCTTATGAAGGTGAATGACATGAAGAGGTTTCTGGTCTTATGAGGAATCAATTGGGAAGAGTAGCCCTGACAGATCTATGAGGTCAATATCATGTGGATATGAATTGATATTATATGCTTGTACTATGCCTATGTTTATGTTATGGATAGGTAATGTTGAGGGATATATCAGCGGAATGAAAGCAATGTGCTTTGTAGCATGTTGGGACAAGCATGGATAAAACACTAGAAGCAAGGTTGTTTGGTAAGGATAATGTGATCTTAGGATGTGCATTACTAGTGTTGTGTACATATAGCATATGTAGTATTGTGTACATATGATTTTGTGTGTCTGTTGTATATATGGTGTTGTGTGTACATTGCATATGTAGTGTTGGGTATAGATGGTACTATTTACATGCTGATATGTAGTGTTGTGTACATATCATATTACACGCATGTTGGATATGCAGTGTTGTGTGAATATGGTATTGTGCACGTATTGGATATGCGGTGTTGTGTACATATGGTGCTATGTACATGTTTTATATGTAGTGATATGTACATATGGTATTGTGTGCATGTTGTACATGTGGTGCTATATACATATGGTGTTGTGTGCATGATTATACATGTGGTATCCTGTGCATGTGGTGTTGTGTACATGTCATGCATGTGGCATTGTGTACATGTGGTGTCATGTAAATGTCGTGCATGTGGCGTTGTGTACATGTGGTATTGTGTACACGTTGTATAGGTAGTTTGGTGTTAATGTGGCGCTATGTACATGTTGTGCAGGTGGTGTCATGTACATGTGATGATGTGCATACATTGTGTAGGTGGTGTTGTGTACAAGTGGTACTGCGTACATGTTGTACATATGGTACTGGTGTACATGTGGTATTGTGTACATGTTGTACATGTTGTGTTGTGGGCATGTGGTACTATGTATGTGCATTGTGTAGTCGTGGTATCGTGACATATGTATTCATTTTGGTGTACTATGTGTACATATATGTATTGTGTTGTACACTGGGTGTAGGTGTATGTATTGTGTATGTATTTGTAACAACCTCCTCCCACATCTACCCAAGAAACCAACCAACTGGGGTAAACATATGATGAGAGGCCACTATTATATGATTCGATCTCCAATGGAAACACACCATACAGACATTCAACATCAACTTTTGGACCCTTAAGAACCAATACAACACTTTAGACAGCTTGCCCTTGGGTCCACTGAACTTTTGGACAACTTAAGCCTTAGTCGCTCTCATCCTATAGGCATGATAGCGTCCAGAAACCCAAAGTCGCTCTCACAGCCTTGCTTGCCAGCATCCAGGGACTAAAATCTTCAATGTTATGCCAACGTCCTTGGGATTTGAGCCACTTTTTCAGGCCCAGAGCCCAGGTCACTGCCCAGAATTGAACCATCTCTTTAGAACAATAAAATAACATGGAAATGGTAGTACTAAAGAAAATACTTGTTTAAGACCTTAACTAGACCCCTACTAGCCATGACATGAATTTTGTTAGACATATCACGGATATGTAAACTACAGTAGTAAATAACATATCTGAGCATAAGGGTCTCATACTTATCTGAGATTTTCCATGAAGCATTGATGTCACAACACATTAATTGTCATTTCATCCATTAAACCATAGATATATTGTTCATCCCTTTACAATTAAAAACATGATGAGAATCATACACAACTATTTTCATAAAACATATGCATAACCAACATAATATGTACAAAAATACCAATGAAAGTACAATCATATAGACCACATATAATCCATCAAAATGCTTATAGAAATACAAGGATAAATAACCTTTCATTAATGATGAAAAATCCAAACCTGGGATGGGACTTCCACGTTCCACCAGACTGTAGAATGGCTAAGCCAAATCTCTCTTCAGCCATTCACCCCATGCCCTATTCCAAGCAAGAATGTGGGACTCAAACGAAAAGAGCCAACCAAGGCATACTGAGGCTAAACCACCTCACCCTCATCAATAGAAACTAGGCTTTATCATAATCCATCTGGGGGCATAATGCTAACACATTGAACACATCATAACAGGCTTTACAGTGATATCCAACTCGATCACTAGGACAAACATGCATGGATTCCATCAGAGTTCTCCACCTACACCGTGAGGAATTTTCCTATCTCCTAGTCTTTCAGTCTTTACCGCATCCAAAACTGGATCACTAAGCCTAAACCGAGACCCACTCTCCAGGTTTTACTGCATATCCCAAACCTTTGATTACTAGGCCCAAAAAAGAGCAAACCACCTCTTGGCTTTATCATATATCCTACCATTCACCTGTAAGCATTCCTAGGCCCACCAAGGCAACACAATCCTAGCTTTACCACAACCGACAGTCTGACTCAGTGGTCAATAGGCTAGTGGCTTTATCGTGATCCATAGCCTAGTTCGGGAACAACTAAGCCATGTGATCTATCATTTGGAGATCCACCCCATTGAGCTTCGAATCCATCCGGCAATCCAGCTCAACCAAAAAATGAGAACCCCATCATACCATGGCTATCTGGGAATGGCAAGGCTAGGCTAAAAACATTGTTACACCTGGAAAAATCCATGCCACAATAGCAAAAGAACCACATATAATAACATGCATGCCAAATCTAGCAAGGAAAGTACACATGCAAATCGATACCTGCAATGAATCCTATTATAGTTGCTTGATCTTGCTCCTCCTTGCTTGCTCCTTCCTTCCTCTTGTCATCTTTTCCTTTCTTGATCCCGTGCATAACCAAAGAAAAAGCTTGGGCAAAGAGCTTACACTGACTAAGAGCTCGGCGACTGATCCTCATAAGCCTTTTTATGAATGATGCCTCTATTTTCTTCATTTTCCATTATTTTCCTTCATTTTCCTCCTCACATGAAATATGTGACCTTTCACCTTCCTTTTCTCCTAGTTTCCATTATTTTCATAGATAAAATTCCAATAAATGTCATTTTGCCTTTCCAACACCTTAGCCATTTCCTTTGCCAATTTCCTTAGCCATAGACAACCAAATTAACACCCCTTAGGATGTCACCCCTCACACACACACACACATATATATACATGAAATTTTTACCAGAGTTGTTACAGAATCCTCCCCTTGGGGGAACACCGTCTTCGGTGTTCAATGACACTTGTAACCACTAGGACTTTTGAAAACAAAACATACTGCCCATGGATATTTATAACACATATCATTGCAGGATTTACAATGAATGACCTGCTCAAAAGTAAAACATCATGACAACATGAAGCCATACCGCATACTGGAGCTTTATAACACAACTCATTACGATATTTACAATAACCACATATACACATATAAACATTTTCTAAACCAACAAATAAAAGGATACGATGTCTGTATCAATCAACAAGGGAATCCAGAGGATCACACCTCCACCCTCAAAGTAGTACTAGGACTCACCTCCTTCGTAGGAAGTCTAGAATCCATTGTAAAGTCAAATCTGCATCCAATGTCCAACGCAATAATCATGTGCCACTTGTCCTCTCAGTGAACAGTTATCAGCTCATTGTTCCAGGGCGCATTCCAAATGTGCATCTAATTCCATTTGGAAATGCTAATTACCAAAACAAATATATCCACGACCTTCCCTTCTCTGCTATACAGTGCCTCGGGAAATCCGGTCATCCCCTTTCGTGTAGTCACTCACCTTCTAAGTTTTGTTGGTACCCCCATCTCGGGCAGTCCATCCCTTGGCAAGGGTTCCTCACATTGGAGGATATAAAAAGAAAGGAATATGCCTTCCTTAAACCATCATACGGGTCATAGCATGCTCATGGAAATCAAGGGACACTATTGGGTACTAGTCTCCCACAATGGCCCTGCTCCTAAAGTTCTTTACCAACATATTGTTGCATTTTCAAATTCCTTTTGTTGACGCTGCTAATTCTTGCAGTCGATTTCAACCACCTAAATGGGCATGCTCATGCATTCTTGTACCAAGAACATAATTTCCATTAGAGTCTAAATAAATTGAAATAACTTCAAATCATACCTCATTGGTAGCTCTTCAATAAGGTACATTTGCAATTTTGTTCGCTTCCTGTCACAACAAGT
This sequence comes from Pinus taeda, assembly GCA_000404065.3. NCBI lineage: Eukaryota > Viridiplantae > Streptophyta > Pinopsida > Pinales > Pinaceae > Pinus > Pinus taeda. The sequence goes on from APFE031353117.1 coordinate 79,208, forward strand.
CAACCTAACATCTTTGACCAAATCATCATGTATAACATATCACATCACGTTAGCTCAAAACACAACCATCATAGATCAAAATCATAAATCACACATAACAATCATAAATCATAATCATAGATCACATATAATCATCATATATCATAATCATAAATCACATGCATGATAAAACTGAAACAAAATGTTGATACTTATCCTTTCATCAATCCTTAGCTTCTATCTTTGTCTTTATTTTGTATGCACTCTGGATCGGTTTCCACACCAAACAAACACCCAGTGCCTTTCCTCAACCATGTGCACATACACATAGTGTGCTTCACACATATACAACCACACACAACATACAACACCATGCAGTACATGCACCTAGTACCATGTGCCTTCAACAAAACATGTATGACATGCGCAAAATACCACACGTACACTAATACCATGTGTAAAAAGCACCACCTGCGCAATGTGTGCACAACATCACATGTTCATGACACCACATACACAATGTGTATATAACGCCATGTGTACATTGCACCACTATACAACATGTACACAATACCACATGTACATAGTACCACATGCACGACATGTACGCGACACCATATGTACACAATGCCACATGCACGACATGTACATAATACCACCTACACACAATTCCACTTGTACAACATGTACACAACACCACTTGTACAATCATGCACAGAACAACATATGTACATAACACCACATGCACAACATGCACGTAACACCATCTATACATAGCACTGCATATCCAACATGTACATAGCATCACATAAGCAACATGTGCATAACAATAGTACCACACATCCAAAACCACGGTCTTGACCAAGCAACCTTGCTTTCAATGTCTTATCCATCCTTGTCCTAGCATGTCGCAGACCACACTACTTTCATTGTGTTGTTGTATCCCTCGGTCTAACTTTTCCATAACATAGACATAATATAATCACATAATATCAAAGCATAACCATATGATAGAGACGGTGTGTATTTTTCATGACTACTCTTCTCAATTGATTCCTTGTAAGACCAGGAACCTCTTCATGCCATTCGCATGCATAAGTAATCATTCCTCCACAAGGACAATTCTTGATGACCCAGTCAAATAATGACATATATACATGGATATATACATACATATACATAAACATTAGCATAAGAAATCATGATCATGTCATACAACGATATGCATACATACACACACATACATATAAACATCAACATAAAATAATAATGATCCATGATGACCCTGTCATACATAACATACATACATGTATACACATATAAACACCAACATAGTCATGATCATAACATAATTACTAGATATCATAAGGTCAAGGTCAAGATAACTTCCTTTATTCATGAACAACATGCACAACATTGAGAACAATCGTTCCTAACATATCCAAGGCATCCGACACCTTAGATCCATTTACTTTACCTTTTCTAGTTACCTTTCACATGTATGTACTACCACCATTTGTTTACCACTATGGGCCAACCAGTCCAACCGACTGTCATAGTCTTACCCTTCTGTGCACTTACTCATGCATAAAGCTTCATATGAGTCTTACATTACCTATTGGTTACCACAAATATCTCCCTAAGCTCCATTAACTTCCTCTTTCCCAAATAATTCCCAAGACTCAAAATGAAAAAGGAAATACTAAGAAACAACCAATAATAAAACCATGAAAACAAATAACAACATGACACTGCAATAAAGTGACATAACTATGCACCAAACACACGAAAAATCACAAATCAAGCATAACAATCACAAAACACCAAAAGAACCAAACTAACAACAAACATCATGACTCAATCCCATGGTTCCCAAGGAAAGCTCAATTAGATCCTTCTTCAAAAATTCATGGAAATTTGTTTTCCAGGCAATCCCCTGCATCATACCGCCGTAAACACATAATTTTCAGTGCATAAATAAATATAGAAATACACCATATACCTTATCTTGTTGTGCCAAGCATGTTGCCTTATAGTTGAAAACATCCATGCCCTCTCTTAAGGGACTTCAATTCCCTTAACAAATCCACTCGTAACTAGAGACTAGTTAATATACCTATCAATTACATGTCCATGAATATAGAAAATATCTGCATAATTTCAGACAAATCAAGGTTAAGAAGACTTCCTGTTTGCAAAGTACTCATTAATTCGGAATTAGGGTTTCCAAACATGGCCAAAGGAATTCTTGCCCAATTCCTTTCCTTTACCTTTTTACCTTGTTGCAATCGAGGCTTACTATGTACTATCACATCACCCAACTATTACTTATATAAACACATCAACTATTACCTTGTCATGCTAATACCAAGCATGTTTCATACAACTGCTCACACATATCAACCACATGTTCCAAATATCAAGACAAACATATCTATCAATTTGAAATCAACTTTTACAAACAATCATGTCATAACCCATAGTTGACTCATAGTCCTTAGACATAATGCTACAACTCTCACCTACTTACACTCAAGTACACATCAATTGTCCCAACACATATGTATTAGTACAATCATCTTAAAACAAGATCATTGAAACACATACTCATATTATGCAATTCATCAAATATTCAAACAACTTGCAAACATACCATGTTAACTAAATCAACTAGATGACATCATCAAACACTCAAACATAAAATATACGACATAAACAAACTCATACCTTAATGTATCTCAATGGAGGCAATCTTGTCTGCACACAATCTAGTTAGCGTGAAATAAATTCTCAACACACCAACCAAAACATAAATAAGATCATGATATCCATAATAGTCATTAACTAGCATGTTCACATCATAATCTTATAAACATTTGTCATTCATGCATAGCAATCACATATGTATGATTAGTCTAGACTAGTACAACACCATGTCACAATAAGTCGACTGATACCTAAATATGGTAACCATAACCATATGCATAGGCTAATCCAAGTTAACACAATACATATAACATCAATATATTAATGTAATAACCCTAATAATCAAGTTACTAGCATATAAAAACAACAAGCTATATATGATGCTCATCAACAACATATAACCCAATCATCAAGTTATCTAACATAAAACGACAATAGCAATGTATACAACCACAGGTTACTATCATTCTTGATTATCTGACACATGTGAGTAGGACTATAGTAATAAACTACCAGATATCGTGTATGTAACCATAACATCAATAGAATGAAAGGCATACACATAACCATAATGCAAATAACAATCCTTAACCTATATACCTACATGCCCAACATATAAACCTATATGACGATATGCTTTTGCCTCGAGGTCCAATTCTGCAACTTCACTTTGATGATATGCATCTCCTTCTCTATTTAAACCAACACATTAGCATCATAACAACCAATAACATCATGATAAACTAAATTTCATGCCATGACTTCACAAGGCATGTTTGACCTACTATTCATGCATAACTATAACCAGGACCATACATGCATAACAATTGCATATAGACATAGAACATATGAGTACCAAACCATATACACCCCATTCTAGCTAGAGTCCAGTCATCAATGCATGACCATATCAACTACACAAACCATGTGATCAGGTGCTTAGTATTTAGCTCAAAAATCATAGTTCTCATAATGGATCGAAACTTGAAAGCCCGCGTTCGTTTCGGAAAAACGATCCTAATGCAACTCGTTTCATCAAAAACCGAGTTTGTATGAGAAAGCTATTGTGTTTTGATCTCTTTGTTAAACAAGTGAAATTTGTAAAAAAAATGCCTAGTCACTGCACAGTAAGCAGTCCATATTGCTGACATGGTAGATGACGAGGCATGGTCAAAGTTGGTCAACAACGAATCAAGGATGGACAAGTGGCATTGTTTGGTTGGTTTTTATAGGGGTGTGTTGGCGCATTCTTATTGGCTCATTCCTAGACCAATGAAAAATTTTCACGTGGAAAACTTGGAGGCTGCCACATGGCACCTCCAAAAGGTTGGGTTGGAGGTCTATAAAGTGGAGCAATATATTGGCAGAAGTCAAGGTCTAACCCATGACCTCTCGCACACAAACCTTACGCCTTAACTACTTTCTCTACTAGATGGTTCTTACCATATACGTTCACAGTTTATATTTGAAATGTAACGAAAATAGGGTTGGTGGTTAGGGGAGGGCCAGCCCTCCCCCCATGTGAACACAATGTTCAAACTACAACGGTTACAAGTTGTTACGGCAACTATCCACCAAGCACCAAACGGTTACCATGTGAACGCTATCATCACTACAATTTTGTTAACCCCAGCAACTCTGGCATACATTACTCTGTGTAGGTTAGTGTTCACATGTGAACATGATGGATGTAACCTCAACGGTCAGCTCCGATGACTCTGCTCCAACAGTTAATGTGATTTTGACATTGCATGTGGCAGCCCATTAAAAACTGCTAGACATAATAGTTGCAGTTAGCACTAATCACGGGATTATGCACTAATCCGGGTTTTAAAATTAATTAAGTACAATTTAACCTCAATTAACCCTCAATTTAATTTGGTGGTGGATTTGGTGGTGCCCCCAAATTCAGGCCTGCCACCAAATTTAGTGTGCTAACTCGAGTCATTCCAAATTTAGCAGACTTTTCTAGGAAAATACTGACTGAGCCATAGAGAAGTCAATTTTCAACCAAACTGAGCTCAAAAAGAGGTTTTCTTAGGTAATTTGGACATTCTAAACACATTGGTGCAGGTATCAAGAGCCATAGAGATTTTTAAAACATCATTCTTCCACATTGACCTAATATAGAGGCTTAAGCCATGGAAGCTAAACCAAGGAGATGTAGCCCAGGAGGGGTGAACTTCTTCATCAAAACATTGTGTTAAAGTATATCTTTGATGGTTTGTTGTACTTTGAATGTCTACTGTTCAGTATTTTTTTTGAAGCTATTTCAGTCGTGAATGTCATTTTAAAACTTAATGAAATTTACCTGATTGCATACAAAAATAGTTAATGAAAACTTAGCACAAGAAGCAATAAGCAAGAAAATGTTTAGAAATCTGTAATTGTTATTAGCACAACAAAACTAATCATACAAAAACATATCAGGTTGGAATCATAGCAAAGGTTGAATTGCTTGATTTCTTGAGTTTGTGCAATTAGGGTTTTAATGGTCGCAAAATTGTGATGCTTACAAGGTTAAAGTTGCAGAAAGGAGAAGGGAAGCTATTGGTTGCAACTCCTAAGGTAATGCCCAGAAGAAGGAGAGCTGCAAGGCCACAATCTCCACCACCCAAAGTTCCAATTCCAGTTGCACTTGAAACTCCTCAAGTTTTTTCTTCAACTCAGATTGAAGAGGTACAAGTACCAATTTCTGAGCCTGAATCCATAGCCATTATGTCTGGAGAAAGAGATCATGAAGGTCCTTCTTCAGAAGAGGAAGAATTCAAGAAAGCTTTCTTCACTTTAACTGAGATGGTTAAGGTCCTCTATGAAGAGAGGAACACTATAATGGTTTGAGAGAGTTATAAACCTCCACAGGGAGAAGGAAGCTCAGAGGACAAGAAAGATGAGAAGAAATATTCCAAAGGGAATGGTGGAAAGCCACCTCCATATCCCCCATCCTCATCATCTTCCTCATCATATTCATCATCTCACACAACATCATCTTCCACTACCACCACTGAAACCACCCATACTCATTCAAAAATCCCAAAAGGAAAGACTCCATTACTTAAATTGGACATAAAATTCAAACTTCCCATGTAGAATCGAGAGGTGAAAGCAGAAAATTTGGACAACTGGATTCGACAGTTGGAGGTATACTGCAGAATTTAGAACCTTCAAGAAAACAACATAAAGATCCAGTTGGCTTCATTGAGGCTAGAAGGAGCTGCATTATTTTTGTGGGAAGCAAAGACTCAAGAGGAAATGAGAATCCATGGTAAGATATCCATTACTTGGGTTGAATTTTTTTCTGCAATTAAAATACAGTTTTATCCTTTAACCTATACGCAAAAAGCCATTATGAGTTGGTAGAATTTTAGGAAACTTAAAGGCCAAACAGTCCAAGATTATACACAAGAGTTTAGGAAAAGGTCATTGTTATTAGGAGTGAATTTGAATTCCCAAGATACACTACTGAAATATATTGGGGGTTTACATTTCTATCTAAAACATACTATCCTTATGTTCAATCCAAACAATTTAGATGAGGTATGTGTGCAAGCCATGCACCTTGAATCTAGAGGAAAGAACATTTAGGAAGAGGGTAGTAAGAGGAATCCATTTAAGGGCAAGGAGAAAGAGAAGGGAGGAAAATGGAAGGGAAAGAAGAATGCAAGTGTGAAGAAACAAGGGGAGAAAATCACATGCAAACATTGTTCCAAAGAGGGGGAAGATGAAGCCCACTGCTGGAAATTACATCCCGAATTAAGGCCTAAGAAACAAAACAATAAGGGAAAACAAAAGACGATTGCTACCACACAACATGACCTTGGTTCAGATTCTAGTGATGAGACCAAGATTTCAGCCATGGTTACAAAAGGAAAAGAAATTGTCGCAAGCACTAGTTTATCACATAGTCAAAACAACACTCCAAATGAAGAGTCAAGAATAGAGTTGTTTCATGTAAGAGTGATTTCAAATCATATAAAGATTGATGCATTATTTGATAGTGCGTCACAATCAAACTTGATTTCAGAATACTTGGTTAAAAAACTAAACCTTCAAATTGTACCTCATCATAAGCCATATCGATTGGGTTAAACAGTTAACAATGCAAACTTACAAGTTACAAGGAAGTGTTTATTCAAGTTCACCATTACTGAAAAGTTCATTGATGAAGTTGAGTTAGATGTAGTTCCACTTGACATCTGAGGAATCATTTTGGGTAGTCCTTATTTGTATGATAGGAAATAATATTTTATCGCCATGACAACAAATATATATTGCTCAAGAATGGGGTGGAGTACATAGTGAGAGCCCATCGCAAAAAGTTGAACATTTCTTTGGTTAATGCAGGGCATATGAAGAGACTAGTAAATGCAAGTAAAAATTTTGTGCTTCTCATGATCAAGAAAAGAATGATATTGGTTATGAATATTTTGAAGCTTGTGATGATATATTGAAATCTGATTTGTTTGATGCGGTAAGCAAGCATGTTGAGATGTTTCAAGAACCAAAGGGGTTACCTCCCAAGAGGGGAATTCAGCATGAGCTTCAACTGTAACAAGATGTTCCACTTCCGAACATTGGCATGTATCACACGTCTATTATGGAGAGTTTGGAAATAAAAAAGAAAATTTAGGAATTATTGAACAAAGGTATCATACACCCATCTACTTCACCATGTGGTTCGCCCATTGTCTTGGTGCCAAAGATGGATGGAACTTGGAGCATGTGTGTGGATTTCCGTGCACTGAACAAAATCACGGTAAAGAATCGTTATCCACTTCTAAGAATTGATGATTTTCTTGATCAGTTGAGGTATGAAAAGTATTTCACGAAGTTAGATTTATGAAGCGGTTATCATCAAGTTAGGATAGCTGAAGAAGACATTTGGAAAACTGCTTTTAAAACTAAACAAGGATTGTTAGAGTGGCTTGTTATGCCTTTCGGTCTTACAAATGCTCTAACTACTTTCATGAGGGTAATGAATGATGTATTGAGACCATTTCTAGATGATTTTTTCATTGTCTACTTAGATGATATCCTCATATTCAGCAAGCCAAGAGATGAACATGTCATGCATGTAAACAAAGTACTTGATATCTTGAGAAAATAACAGTTGTTTTTAAAGACGTCGAAGTGTGAATTTGGCAAGACTTATTTAGAGTATTTGGGACACATTGTTGGAGGAGGTGAGTTGAATATAGACCCCTCTAAGGTTGAGGTCATTCTGAATTGACCCAAGCCTAATACAATTACACAGCTAAGAAGCCTTTTAGGGGCAACACAATATTGGAGAAAGTTTATTGCTCATTTTTCTTCCATTGCAGCTCCATTACATGCTTTGACAAGTGTCAAGAAATTATTCCATTGGGGAGATGTACAACAGAAATCATTTGATGCTTTGAAGCAAAAGATAAGCTTAGCACCAGTATTGGCTCTTCCGGATCTTAGACAACCATTCGAGATTCAAACAGATGCAAGCAATTATGCCATGGGAGCAGTTCTATTTTAGCATGGAAAACCCATTTCATTTCATTCTGAAATATTTAATGGAGCTGTAAATAACTATCCCACATATGACAAATAACTTTATGCATTGGTACAAAGTGTTAAGAAATGGAAGAACTATTTTATGGGGAAGGAGACCATCATCCACACCGACCATCAACCATTGCAGTACTTACAGTCACAATCAAAGTTGCAGCAGTCACGACATTTCAGATGGATGGGTTTTCTACAACAATTTCATTTGGTTATTAGGTATAAAAATGGAATCTGCAAGAAGGTAGCTAATACGATTTCAAGGCCTATCGTAAATTCATCTATTATACTCAAGCATAATTTTGTTTTGCATGAAATTTACATAGAACAATATGCAAATGATAGTGACTTTCAAGAAGTATATGTAAGCTTGAGTCAAGGAAATCAAATTGAAGAGTTGGATTATCATGTACATAACAATTTGTTATATCACTTGGGCAAGTTATGTATTCCACAGGGAGAAAGAAACAATATCATAAGGGAGGCGCACACCTTATTGATTGTTGGACACTTGGTGTAGGCAAAACAATAGCTAATCTTCAAAGGTATTTTTATTGGCCACGCATGTTGGATAATGTTTCTTGTTTCATAAGAGGATGTTCTCTATGTGCTACAAGTAAGCCTAGCAATAGGAAACTTGGTTTATACACTCCACTTCTGGTACCTTCACGTCCATGGGAGAGTATCTCAATGGATTTTGTAGGAGGCCTTCCATTGTCAAAGAAAGGTCATGATTACTAGTATGTAGTTGTAGACAGGTTCAGCAAGATGTGCATACTAACACCATGTAAAAATAAAATTACAACTGAACAAACAACTCATCTTTTCTTCCAAAACATTTGGGTTCATTTTGGTCTTCCTACTTCTATTGTAAGTGATCGAGATTCTTGATTTGTTGGGAATTTTTGGTCTAATTTGTGAGACATGATGGACACAAAGTTGAAGAAGAGCATAGCCTTTCATCCACAAACAGATGGACAAATAGAGGTGGTCAATCAAACAATTATTCATCTTCTTGGAGGATATTGCAGCAAACATCCCAAGTTGTGGGATGAACAGTTGCATTACATACAACATGCATACAATAGGTCAAAGCATTCTTCCACAAACACATCGCCATTTGAGGCATGTTATGGGTACTTTCCAAGATTACCATTGGACTTCATCTTTGAGAAAGATGTCGCCATCGAAGGTCATAGTGACATCGATAAGGCAAGGAAGTTCATAGAGAAAATTCAGTTGATACATCATTCAGTGCAAGAACAACTTGAGAAAAGTCAAAGCAGCTACAAGGAAAGGCATGACAAACACTGGGTTGATCATAAATTTCAAGTTGACGATGAAGTTTGGTTATATATTAGCAAAGAGAGACTTCAAGGGGAAGGTAAAAAGGTTAAACCAATCTGTTATGATCCTTTTAAAATTCTAGAAAAGATTGGTAACAATGCATTTAAGCTTGATTTGCCTCCTTATATGCAAATATACTCTGTTGTTAATGTTGAGAATTTGAGATTGTTTGAGCCTCCTTTGATTGATGATCAAGGAGAGCATGTTCAGCTGCCATCAATATATTATTTCTTGCCAGAATATCTAGATGAGATTCAACAAGATCTCATACTTGACAAAAGAACTAGAACTTCAAAGGGAGGGGATGTCGAATACCTTAGAGTAGGACTCAAGGGATAAAATCCTTCTCAAGCCAAATGGTTGTTGACCGATAAGGTGAGGGATTTGTACCCTCACCTGCTGAACAATTGATAATATCTTTTGGGGTCCAAAAGGCTTCTAGTGAGGAGGAATGATCAGGTGCTCAGTATTTAGCTAAAAATCAAATTTCTTAGAATGGCTAGAAGCCTGAACGACCGCGTCTGTCTCAGAAAAAATATCCTAATGCAACTCGTTTCGTCGAAAAATGAGTTCATATTAGAAACTTATTGTGTTTTGATCGCTTTGCTAAATAGGCGAAATTTGCAAAAAAAAATGCCGAGTCACTGCACAGTGAGTAGTTCATACTACTGACGTGGCAGGTGACTAGGCATGGCCAACGACGAATTAGGGATGGACAAGTGGCATCATTTGGTTGGTTTGTACAGAGGTGTGTTGGCGCATTCTTATTGGCTCATTTTTGGACCAATGAAAGAATGCCAGGTGGCATCTCCCAAAGGTCGAGTTGGAGGTCTATACAGTGGAGAAATATATATTGGCAAAAGTTGGGGTTGAACCCAAAACCTCCCGTAGACAAACCTTATGTCTTGTTGGGTTGTGTTATATTCTTTCCACGACTAACCTACGTAGTGAACAAGGGGGTTAGAGGGGGGGTGGAGCCCCCCCTTCATTATGCTGATTGCGCAATGGGGGGTTGGAAGCCCCCCTTGTTTGGGGGGTGCGGGGCAGCGCCCCGGGGAAAATAAAATTTGGACCCTATATTAGGTTGGGCGAACCTACCTATGGTTTTGGACGTGATGGTTTTCGGTCCATGGTATTGGATGCTTCAGCATGTATAAATATGTATTGTAACATTGAAAGGAATATAATGAAAAATCAAGCTGGTAGTCCCTGTTTTGGGATCCAGGGGAAATCTCTGTGTATATGTGTTTTATGTTTTATGCTCTCGCATTGTTTATTTTTCTGTGTTTTAGAATTCGTATGTAGGTAATTTTTGTACGAGGTTAAAACCTACATTTGGTATCAAAGTTGTTTTGGCTTCAAGGGGATGCCTTGTTGCTGAGGGGTTTCACTTGGGCCTGTGGTAGATCCTGTTCAGTGGGAGATGTGTGAGATTGATTCTGGTGGTGAAAGAATATGGCGAGCAATGGAAAGATAGAGATCGAGAAATTTAATGGTCAGAGTTTTGAGTTGTGGAAACTCAAGGTGGAGGATCTGTTGGTGGATAAAGATCAGTGGATCGTGGTAGATCCAGGTACTAAACCAACAGGAGTGTCTGATGAAGAATGGAA
>APFE031353117.1:91635-111854 GCA_000404065.3 Pinus taeda
ATTTTATATTTATATATATTTTTATTTTTAGGTAGGGTCACGAATTAACTAACTTCCTTGAAATTATAAAAATGATTTTATGACTTTGACACCTAAGTCAAAATTAGCTGTTGGTAAAATTAGTCGTTGGAGGCCCTGCACAGAGTATTTAAGATGCAAAGCTAGATCTGTTTCTTCAACTTGTCCAGATGATGAACCACACTGGTTGGTTTGAAACGCGTCGACAATGATTTTCTGAATGTGATTTACGCCGAAATTTCTTCTTACAAGTCTCATCCTTGCTGATGGAGGAAATGAGATGGAAAAATATGGAGAGCCAGAATGGTGATGCCTTGTTTGTACAAGGACAGTCCCAGAACAGAAACAAAAATAAGTCATCGAGTGGGAGATCTAAATCTAGAGGGAGATCTAAATCTCCAAGAAAACCTATAAAGATGGTGTGTTGGAAATGCAGAAAGGAAGGACCCTACAAAAGGGACTGTAAATCTAAAGCTCCTGATAAAGGAAAGGGATCTGATGATGCTCGTTCTACAAAGGCGAAAACCACCTCAGATGAAGGTGGGGATGTGTACTTGGCTTCTTCAAGTACACATGTAGATCATGAGGCATGGTTGATTGACTCAGGTGCATCCTTTCACTTCACTCCCCATAAAGAGTGGTTCTGTGAGTATGAGAAATATGATGGTGGTGATGTCTTCTTAGGGGATGAAAGGAAGGCTAGAATCATTGGTCGTGGGAAATCAAAGTTGAAGTTACAAGGTGGAAGGGTTAGAACACTTCCGAGTGTTCTGTATATTCCTGCATTAGCCAAAAATCTTATTTCTGTAAGCAAGTTGGATGATGCAGGTGTAAAAACAGTGTTTGAGAAGGATACTTGCAAGATGGTTCGGGGGGCACAGGTATTGATGCAAGGAGTTCGAATTGGAACTTTGTACAAGCTGCAAGGTAGCATTGTTGTTGATGGTTGAATAGTTCAGTGGTTCCTGAAAGTGGAGCAGAAAATCTAGTGGTCTCTAGAGAAAAAACTATGTTGTGGCATCAAAGCCTTGGACATATTGGAGAGAAGGGCCTTCAAATACTTCATGGTAAAAGTATGGTAGAACGTATGAGTAATAACTATCTGGATTTTTATTTCTGTGAAAATTGTGTATATGGGAAGCATAATTGGGTGAGTTTCCCCTATGGTGGTAAGAGGGCGAAACAAATATTAGAGCTTATGCACAGTGATGTGTTTGGACCTGTGCAGGTTCTATCACTGGGTAAGTTTGTGTACTATGTATCATTTATAGATCAATTCTCAAGGAATACATGGACATATTTCCTTAAGAAGAAAACTGAAGTCTTGACAAGTTTAAAGAATTTAAGGCTCTGGTGGAAAACCAGACAGAGAAGAAGATAAAGGTGTTAAGGACAGATAACGGTGGAGAGTTTTGCAGTAAAGAATTTGAATAATTCTATAAGAATTGTGGTATAGCATGGCAAAAGACAACTCCATATACACCATCAAGATGGAGTTTTAGAAAGGATGAACAAGACGTTGACGGGAAGGGCAAGAAGCATGCTCAGTGGTGCCGGGTTAGGACAGGAAATCTGGGCAGAGGTGGTAGAGACAGCATGTTACCTGGTCAATAGATCACCTTTATCAGCGTTGGAGGATAAGGCTCCACAAGAGGTATGGACTAGTAAGAAACCCTCTCTTTCACTTATGGGGGTATTTGAATGTGTTGCATATGTACATGTTCCAAAGGAGAAATGAACCAAGTTGGATAGTAAATTTGAAAAGTGCATATTTATTGGGTATAAGGATGGTTTAAAGGGTTATAAGCTTTGGAACCCAGTAACAAGGAAGGTTGTGTACAACTGAGATGTGGTGTTCAGAGAAGTAAAAGATGTTACTAAACATGAAGTCCAACCAAAGGAACCTGAGAAGATAGAGTTTGAGCTAAAGGAGTAAGAATTAGGCTCTACAGCAGAGGAGGAATCAAAAGATGAAGAGCCACAAACTCCAGGGGTGAGAATATCAATTTGAGAAAGAAGGCAGCCGGAAAGGTATAGTCCATCTGCTTTCTATTCAAATTTTTCTTTATCTATTACTGATGATGATCATAGAACTATGAAGGAAGCAGTAGATTCAGAGGATGGAAAACTCTAGAAAGAGGCTATGGTTGATGAAATGGCATCTTTGCACAAAATTAAGGCTTGGGATCTGGTGGAGTTTCCGACTGGAAGGAAACTCGTTGGAAGCAAATGGGTGTTCAAGAATAAGACAAATGCAGAAGGAAAGGTAGAGAAATACAAAGCTCGGTTGGTAGAAAAAGGTTATTCCCAAGTGCCAGGAATTGATTTTGGTGATATTTTTTCTGATGTTGCCAAGGTAACTTCTATTAGATTACTTTTATCTGTTGTTGTTGCTTTTGATTTTGAGGTAGAACAAATGGATGTGAAGACAACGTTTCTTCATGGGGATCTAGAAGAGGAGATATACATGAAGCAACCTAAAGGCTTTGTGGTGAAAAGGGTTAAGAAAGACTGGTATGAAGTTTTAAAGAAGTCTCTGTATGGGTTAAAACAGTCACCAAGGATGTGGTATCAAAAATTTGATACATTTATACGTGGACTTGGCTTCACCAGAAGAAAAGCAGATCACTGTGTGTATTTTAAATTATTTGGTGACCATTGTATTTATATGGTCATGTGTGTGGATGATATGTTGCTGGTTGGAAATGACAAAGAAATTATCCAGGATTTGAAGACCCATTTGTCCTCCAAATTCGACATGAAATATGTTGGTGCTGCAAACTATATTTTGGGCATGGAAATTAAAAGAGATCGGACAAAGAGGAAGCTCTGGTTAAACCAAAGGAAGTATGTCGAAACAATATTGTAAAGGTTTAATATGCAGGATAGTAAACTAGTGAAGGTTCCTATTCCTATAGGTGTAAATTTATCTGTTGAACAATGTCCCAAGACACAAGAAGAGGAAGAGGACATGTCCCGTGTTCCATATGCAAGTGTAGTCGGTAGCCTAATGTATGTGATGGTCTGTACTAGACCAGACATTGCACATGCAGTGGGAGTATTGAGCAGGTTTATATCAAAACTAGGGAAGGAGCACTAGACAGTGGTGAAGAGGGTTTTTAGGTATTTGTGTGGTACTAGTGATTATGGCTTGTTCTACCAAGGAAGACCAGGATTGGACAGAGTGTTGGATATTCATGGCTTTGTTGATGGAGACTGGGCTGGAGATCTGGATGAGAGAAGATGTACAAGTGGGTATGTGTTTAACCTATTGGGAGGTGCAGTCAGTTGGATGGGTAAGAAATGATCTATAGTGGCATTATAAACTACAGAGGTAGAATACATCATAGCCACTCATGCAAGCAAGGAAGTAGTTTGGTTGTAGAGATTGTGTTCAAGTATGGGGTTAGTACAGGCAGCTATAAGGATAGAATTTGACACCCAAAGTGAAATTTTCTTGGTAAATAACTCTGCATATCATTCAAAGACAAAGTAAATTGATGTTTAGCATCACTTTGTCAGGGATATGATAGAATACAAAAAGGTGTTGCTGGTAAGGGTGGACACCTTAAAGAATATTGCAGATGCATTGACAAAATATGTGAGCTTTGAGAAGTTCCCTTGGTGTGGAGAAACAATGGGCATTCTAGGGCTAGATAAATGACTAATCTTTCTTGTGGCCCCCTATGGAAAGAAAACAATAAGTGGCAAAATGTTGGTTTTTGTTATATTCTTTCCATGACTAGCCCACGTAGTTAACTAAGGGGTTAGAAGGGGGCGAAGCCGCTCCTTTGTTGCGCTGATTGTGTAGCGGGAGGGGGTCATAGGGGGTTTTAGGGGTGCATGTAACCCGAGTCTATGGGGTCCACAATGGTTTTTGGTCCATGGTATTGGATGCTTCAGCATGTATAAATATGTAAAGTAACATTGAAAGGAATATAATGAAAATTCAAGATGGTAGTCCTAGTTTTGGGATGCACAGGAAAATCTTTGTGTATATGTGTTTTATGTGTTATGCCCTAGAATTGTTTATTTTATGTATTCATATGTAGGTAATTTCTGTACGTGGTTAAAAACCTACAAATACCGTGGTATTAGCCCACAATATTGAGCGAAGAAATGGTTATTTGGTCGTGTCCAAGAGAATATGATAGGTTCTAAGTGTTGTTTTGGTCTGAGGTATTGAGAAAGGCCAAAAACTATATAAAGAGGAGAAGGTCAAAGTGCCAAGTGTGCAAGTGAAATATTTTGGCTTAGTGGGCCCTGTCCCAGGTTCAAAGTTAGTTGCGCCAAACAAATCCCTACCCTACTGGCCCTTTTGACATCAATATATGGAGTGCAAACTAAATTTGCAGCTAAAGCAGTATGGGGGGATGCTCAAACCATGTTTCCACACCCAGAGATCAGGATGATGTTAATGTATGCCGTAAATCTTCCTTCGCACAGATCGACAAGCATTTATGGCCTATCAATAGAACTCCTTTAATCAGCCTCTAGACCTCCGCGAAGGTCTATGATTGTCTTTCGCAAACCTTGAATAGACGAGTCAACCACTTACGCGCATCAAAGATTACTCTTAACCCAGTAATTACTTAGATCAGCTTAAGTGTTTTATAACTTTAACATACGACAAGATAATCTTCATGTAAATAGTTAATATTAGTTGTGTTCAAGTAACAACATAAACAGTGTAAAGTCGCGCATCGATACATCATTATTTCATAAACCCATTACTCATCACAGCATAAGCGCATTCATATAAAACATAAGTAAAGAGATAAACGAACGAATTTCTACAATAATCTTCTTTCTTAATATACGTTCAGCTTATAGACTCAATACTTCCTTGCATACTCAGCTGCAGGGGTATGCCCACTCAATTGTGGACTCTACTCTAAGCCTCTGCATGCACAACTACAAAGCCTTCCTTCTACTCTAATACTTCTACTTTCTTCCTTATATTGACCCATTACATCCATATTCATCCCTTTCTTCCTTAGATTATGTAAGACATGCCTATTTATACAATCCCATGGTCCATAGCCATGGGTAGATTCTTAAAAGCCAACTTGACTTACATAACAAAGGGTACAACCAGTTATGATTCTTTAATTATCTACGCACTTTGCGGCCACAATTTGTGGAGACTTTACATCTTTATACAACAAAACTTTGGCTTTTTCCCCAAAATTGACCCTAGGGGACCCCATCCCAACAGGCCCCCAACACAAAGATCACGACTTGCCCTCAATTCACTCCGCTGACTATTGCTAGTCCTGCACTATCCTACGTGATTTTATGTCTTGTGCTCTGCAAGTTGGTCAATTTTCCCTGAATTTTGGTAGAGACATTGTAAGCCTCATCCAATCAAGGCCCAAATCTGGCCTTAAGGATTGCCTCTTTCTTCTGCGTTGCTTCCAGTTGTGTAAGCAGGTGCTTTGCCTCCTACAACTTCATCATATTGCTATTGGAGCTCACGGAATTTTGTATTCAATATCTGTAGGTTGGGATCTTCCTATAGAGTCCTAACTACCTTCATGGCTTACTCAAGCAGCACGTTGTAGTCCCCGACTACGACATCCACTAACACGACTCCATCTTTCACAGTGGCTTCACGTTTCCATTCTCAAGGATCCATCTGGAAGTGCGACTCCCTAGAGATCCATTAATCAAAACATATTTTGTACCTAAGTGGTCCTCGGTGCCAAACTTGTTGATGCAGTGCTAATCCTCCCTACACCTACCTAGATCTGAGTCGTCTGAATCTACAGCTCAGGGAAATCGTTCTAAATGGTACTTAGTGCTAGTTGTTGTTGCTGCTTGAACTATTGTAGTAGTTTCATCATGGTATCGCACACATTGTCACCTATTTCATCAAGGTCGTCATCTTTCAGAGTAATCGGATCCAATGACGACTTTTTTGCTTTGGATTTCTTCCATGGTCCTTCCTTTCCTTGTTCCCTGTACCTTTTGATCTGGAAGGGAGTGCTCTCCTACTCCTTCTAACCACCTTCGCCCTACTCTTAATGCTCCTCCTCCTTTGTTTGGGGCGAAGGAGACTTACATTTTCTCTAGGATTCACAGTCTTCTTGTTAATCCTCCTGCTTCGCCGCACACTTTGCTTCGAGCTATGCCTTCTCCTCAACCTCTTTTTTCCGTTTATCAGTAAACTACTAAACCTTCTTCTTGCCTGTTTCCTTCTTTCTCTTGTATGCAGATTTTCTCGTGCATGTAGCCAAATTGGATGGAGTATGCCAATATATCAGCCAATGCTTAGTGACCTCCTAAATAGCATCTTTTGTAGTGAGGTAAGGTAGGTTAAGCCATTTTTGTTGCGTATCCTTCCATGCCCTGACGTATACCCGTCGAAGTCATCTTTAAACTCAACGTACTCTGAAAGCTGCTCAAACATGGTTGGAGACAAATGTGGCTTCTCATTGATAGCCATGCGAATGCTCACCTCCATCAACACCCAAAAAACTTTGGTCTTTGTGACATGCATGATGTTCTTTGTTGTCCAAAGGGAGGCAAACTTAATAGCCTCTAGCAAATCCTTATCCACGATAGGAACCTGACTATCCTCTGACATGTCCCAAGTGATGAGCACAATGGAGAGAAAAAACCAAAAATAGTGGAATTTTTTACTCTCATCCTATGCCTCTTGATATTTTGTGATGAACTTGCTGCAAAGGTAGCATGACCAATTGAACTGCACACCCTTCATGCACTGTACAACCAAATAAATCGCTGGCACTAGAACCTCGTCCACGCGACATTTTCTCATAACTTTGCCCACAAGGATCTAAGTGGCAATATCCACCATGGGGTCAGTGATTGAGGTTATATAATAACTGGGCGACTTCTTCTCAAGCTTGAATTTATCCTTCATTTTCCCTACGAGGTCACGATGACTCATCTTTTTGCCAAACTCCTTGGTCGGATTCAACCATGAGTAATGGAATAGCATACCGGTAATGGGGATTATCGCACTCGGCCACAAAAATGTCATGTACCAAGGTTAGTAACTTCTTGATCACAATTAGGTTCATGTTGGAGTGGTGGTAGTGGGGCACCCATAACAAGTTTAATAACCCCAACTGATTCATTATGGGAATCCACTCCACCGGCTTCAGCTTCGTGATCCCTTATTCTTTATAGAACACCCTCTTCATGTAGTTTTCTGTAGCTAAGTGGGGGAAATTATCATGGTCCTCCAGATCCTAGTCTTCCATCTTGCGATGGGGAATTTACGCCAAGCATGGACCTTCAAAAGTGACGTTCTCCAGTAGCAGGGGTGTATTGAGGAGGAATTTTCCTCCATCTGGGTCCTTAGGGACCTTGACTTTTCCCTTGCGTTGAGGGATATAATTTGGCAACATGCATATTGGATCCACCCCCTTGGTGTCTATGTCCTCCCTGTCCTTGTCAGCCTCCAAATCCACCACCTTCCACTTATCCTTAGTGCTCTTCTTTTCTCTCCTCTAGGCCTGGGTAGTAGCATGCTTCCTCAGTGACTCACGCATCAGCATCGGCTTCATTTGGTTGTCCTTCTTAGGTTTGGGCACTTCTCTTACTATTGTAGGCTTCGACCTAGGTGACCTCGATGACGTAGGTATAATGGCTAGAGCCTCCCTACTCATTACCTCTGGAGAAGCTCCCTCAGAGGCAACAACCCCTCCAAATACTAACAGTCTCTCCTCGTCTAAACATCGTGATGAGAAAAAACCGCTATGTATCCTTGGGTAACTTATCCAATACAGAAGTAGCAACTAAATAAGCCTAAAACTGAGGATTCATAAACAGTCAAGAGCTCAACACAAAATTTCTAAGGATGCAAAGTGTTTTTCGCTAGATGGCCATGCACAATTTATAGGCAAATGGGAATTCAAATTCAATCGTTCCCCCCAAAATCCGTCCATAAATGTTGGTTTGGTTGTAAATATCCAAAGATTTCAACCTTAAATGCCTTAAATGTTGCCCCCTCACTCCTCGTAACCGTCTCCTAGCAGTCAAATCATGAACAGTGACTGTAATGAATAATTTTTGGTTGTGCGACATGGTCTCTGCTCTTATAGTATAGCTCCCTTCATGCTTCTTCTCATACTATGACATCATTTGTTTTCACGCAACCCCCCTATCACATAGCTCTATAAACCGGGCAGTGTAGTTTATAGTCCTGCACCTCCTTGCAGCTACCTGGAGCACTAAGACTGTGCTATCGTCATGTAGTCATTGGACCGGATCCCCTGTGTATGACTTCAATTAACTTCCATTTACCCTTCCCAGAAATGGGTCTCCATTCTACTTCGCAAGATGAACTGCTCCACAATCTGTAATCTCTTTGATGACATATGGCCCCAACTAGTGCATCGAAAATTTTCCTGGAAACTTTTCAAACTTACTCTCATATAATAAAACCAAATCATTTACCTTGAAGGTGCGTAGTTTGATGTGCTGATTGTGCCAAGCGTTTTAACGTCCCGTCTGAACCTGTTGATGGAACCCAACCAAAAACCTATCTTCCTCGATCTCTGTTAGCTGCACGAGTCTTTCTTCTAAGGCTCCACAGTCCACCATTCTTGTGAAAGCCGCTATCGTAGACTAGGCACAATGTACTCCATAGGCATTACAGCTTCTACGTCGTAGACCAACGTAAAATGTGTCTGATTAGTAATATTTTTACAAGTAGTTATGTAGGCCCATAACATTTCTGGTACGCGCGCGTCCAAATCATTCCTCTGTTTGTTGCAAACCTTCGTTAGCGCATTCTCTAATATCTTATTAAAAGCCTCAACTATTCCATTGGCCTGAGGATGATATGGCCTACTCTTCTGATGGTAAACCTGGAACTCTTTTTTCAGCACGTTGATCATTTCATTAAGAAAATGTGTTCTACAATCACTCATCAAAACGTTTGGGAAACCAAACCCGGTCAACACATATTCGAACAAGAATTTTGCTGTTGTTGCCCTGGTACAGTATTTAATGGGTTGTGCCTCTAACCATCTTGTCAAATATTCAGTCATGGTGATGATATACCACACACCCATCTTCTTTCCTGGAGGCTAAATCAATCCTACAAAATCGATTTCCCATTTTTCAAATGGCTGCAATGACACCTTCAGATTTAAAGGCAGCTCATCCCTCCACGATGGCCTGCCCATTCTCTGACCTACATCACATGCCCTATAATATTCTTTAGAATCCTTATGCAGTGTTGGCCACCACAATCCAGCACGTAGAATCTTCTGCGATGTTGCTTTTCCTCCTTAATGCCCTCCCACAGATCCTCCATGAGCTTCAACGAGGATACAGTTCTGTTTAAAATTGGACACATAACATCTAAGTATCTCATCCAATCCCATCTTCTTCAAATGGCCTACAATTACCAAAAAGTTTGTTGCGCGCACCACCAATTCTTTCTTATGCTGACTAATGTATCCTTCTGGCGCTGTCCCCGTAGTCAGAAAGTGGATAATGTCCTCAAAGTGATTATCTGCTATGCACATTGTGAAGAGTTGTGTGGCAGGCATCCGTTCCTTCAAATTGGTAGGCCCTTCTCCAATTCAATATGAGACAGATGGTCTGGCCCGACATTCAACCTTCCTAGCTTCATAATCACCTAGAAATCATACTCGTAAACAACAACAACCATCTGCATATTCCTCCCCCCAGCACAAGCTTATTGACTAAATATTTCAATGAAGAATGGTCTGTGTATGTTAGGCCCCTATACTACTAGTGTAACCCCTTATTGTTATTAGTACAACCCCCTTATTATATTGATGTACCATGTAGTGCCCATATTGTACTAATTGTGCCCCATAGAAGCCCACTATTGTTATTATTGTGCCCTTACATTATTATTTTTATGTCGGCTTTGATTATATTATGACCCCTTAGACTCCTATATATATAAAGGAGGTCTTTTCATTTGTATAATTGAAGAATTATTAATTTATGTAATGTAAAGGAGGTTTCCCCATTGAAGATGATTATTTCTAAGGCATTCATCTATCTTTTCTATCTTTTTGTGAGCTAGTTTCGTAACATTTGGAATCAGAGCTTTGGATTCTAGTGTTTCACTGCTCCAAATAGGTCATCGTGGCATTTTTGATATAACTTGTTTTCTTCACCATTTCAGATTCTAAAACAAAAACCCATTTGAGAATAAATCACGTTGAAGCTCGATTCCGAATTTCATAGCTTGTCTCACTATATTATCAAAAATATGATCTGAGGAAGTTAGGGTTTTTGCAAGCTCCACAATTTAAGCTAAAACAGGTCATCGTGGAATTTTCTCTATAACTCTTTCACTTCGACATTTTAGAAGCTAAGAAAAAATACCATTTGAGAAGAAATTGGTTTGAACCTGCACTCCAAATGTCAGACAAGGTCTCGCTATATTTTCAGAGATATAGTCTGAGGAAGTTAGGGTTTTTGCAGACCCCCAAATTGCATTCCAAACAGGCCACCTTGGGAAAATCATCATAACTGTCTCTCTGAGCATTAGATTGAAATTTCATGAGAGGTTATAGAAAGAGGACGAACTGTAGATTCCTGTTTATATTTTTCAGATTGTAAGGTCAAAACAGTGACACATGGCACTTCATACAATTTTGCTCTTTTGAAAAGGTATATAATCAGATCATCTTGGACGATTGTGCATAACTCTTTATTGGAGAATCTAAATTTGGTCAGACTAGTGGCATTGAAAAGAGGACATACAGGGCTACTGCAGGTCGCAATTTCAGAATTGGAAGAACCGTAATTACAGAGTTATAGTAATTTTAAGATCGAACCAAGAGAAGGTGATATGAGGAAGTTTGATGGCAAGGATCTGGTAATTGGATACTTGAAATGGAGCAATATTTTGATCTACACGGTTTACCATTGTTACAAAAGGTATGTATTGCATCTTCATATTTATAACCGGGTCAATTTTTATGGTATAAAGGGCTTTGTTCTCGTAAACAACTTGTTACATGGTCAAGTTTCAGGGAGGAAATGATAGCACATTATGAGGATACAAAGAGAAACACCTTCTTTAGAGCAACACCACAACAATTGGAAAGAGTAAAAGGGCTTTGTTACATAGTGGAAAGTAAAATTATGGCAACAAGGAATTCTACCCCTCAAAAATATAAATATGGAAGTGTTGTTTCTCCTAGCCTTCCACAACCTACAAGGGTTACACCACAACAATTGGAAGAAAAAAGAGAATAACGGCTTTGTTACAATTGTGATAGCCAAAACACTAAAGGTCACAAGTGTGTTGAGAAGAAATGATTGTACATAGAGTATGAAGAGGAGGAAGAAAAAGTTCAAGAAACATCAAAAGAAGAGGATATATGCCAAGACCCAACCCCAGAGAAAGAAGAAATGAATCACACCATATCTTGTAAAGTATTGGCAGGAAATACCACTCATCAAACTCTCAAGATAGAAGGACATATCAAGAAGAAAAAGATGCAAGAAGTGAAAGATCACATCGATAAAGAAGAAATTAATCCAACCATATCTTGTAAATCATTTGTCAGAACTACCACTCCTCAAACTATCAAGATAGAAGGGCATATC
The DNA here is from genome assembly GCA_000404065.3 of Pinus taeda. Lineage (NCBI taxonomy): Eukaryota > Viridiplantae > Streptophyta > Pinopsida > Pinales > Pinaceae > Pinus > Pinus taeda. The sequence continues at coordinate 103,234 of APFE031353117.1, forward strand.
AAGAAGAAAAATGTTCAAGAAGTGAAAGATCACATCAAGCATCAAGAAATGAATGCCACCATATCTTGTAAAGGATTGGAAGAAATTACCACTCCTCAAACTCTAAAGATAGAAGGACATATCAAGAAGAAAAAGGTTCAATCAATGAAAGATCACATTGAGCATCGACAACAAGTTCTCCAACTTTTAAAGGATAATGCCACTTTGGTGCAAAATCAAATGAAGCAAGAGGTAGATCAACATTGTAGTGAAAAATGTCTTGATGTAGGTGATTGGGTATTTTTACTACTACATCTCAAGCAAGCTATTTATGAGAAGGAAATTTTGGCAATACTACATGCATTTAAGAAATGGTGACCTTACCGAATGGGAAGACACTTCAAGGTAAAAATGGATCATGATAGTCTTAAATACTTTTTAGAACAACTATTATCTTTAGAAGAACATAAAAAATGTGTCACAAATATGTTGGCTTATGACTTTGACATCATCTATAGAAAATGGAAGCAAAATTTTGTTGCAGATGCACTCTCAAGAAAGGATGAGGATGTGGAAGCATTGTTTTGTGCTATTTCTATTATCCAACCAGATTGGATAAATGAAGTAAGGGATGAATGGAAAAAGGATGAAGAAGTATGGCCACTTATTCAAAAGCTGTAAAAGATCCCAATTCAAACAATATTGATAGAAATTGAAGAGGAAGGAAAAATCATATTGGAACCTGGAGCAGTCACAGAAACAAGAACGTAACAGCTACAAAATCGATCAATTTCAGAGTATCTCATAAGGTGGAAGAACTTACAGCATGAAGATTCCACATGGGAAGACAAGAATTTTATACAGAAGCATCAAGAACTACTTAAGCATTGAGGACAACATTTTTTGAAGGAGAGGGGCACGTTAAGCCCCTCTACTACTAGTGTAACCCCTTATTGTTATTAGTACAACCCCCTTATTATATTGATGTACCCATGTAGTGCCCATATTGTTACTATTGTGCCGCATAGAAGCCCACTATTGTTATTATTGTGCCCTTACATTATTATTGTTATGTCGCCTCTGATTATATTATGACCCCTTAGACTCCTATATATAGAAAGGAGGTATTTTCATTTGTATCATTGAAGAATTATTCATTTATGTAAAGTAAAGGATGTTGTCCTCTTGAAGAGGCTTATTTCTAAGGTGTTCATCTATATTTTCTATCTTTTTTTAGCGAGTTTCATAACAGTGTACATCTTGAAATGTTTGCCTAGTAGGTAGTGTCTGAACTTCTGGAGCATGTACACCATAGCCAAGCCTTCACGCTCTATCATTGAATAATTATTTTTCAACCTTAGACAACTTCGTGCTCACAAATTCTATAGGATGATCCAGTTCTCCTTTGTCAGCCTGTGTCAATACTACTCTTAGTGAATACATGAGGCATCTATATGTAGATGAAATTCCTTCTTCCAATCTCGGAAGATTAGGATCGGAGTGGTGACCATTTTCTTGTTCAGTACATCTAGGCTTTGCTGACATTCTTTATCCCAACAGAATGTAGGTCCTTCTTTAGTAGCTTTTCCATAGGTGTGGTAATCTGAGCATAACTTTTGATGAACTTTCGATAGTACCTAGTGTAGCCCAGTGTTGAGCACAACTGTTTAACACTTCACAGTGTAGCAAAATTAATTATTATCGTGATCTTAGCAGTGTCCACCATAAGTCCTTTCCTACATACCACATGACCCAACAAGATTCCGAAAGGTATGTTGAACAAGTATTTCTTCAGGTTTAGCACAATATGATACCTTCGGCATGTATCCAACATCAAGCACACACTGGCTACATTGTGCTTTACTATCCCAACACTATCCAATCGTCAAAATATACCTTGAAGAACTTGTGAATGAATTCTTTCAATGCTACAATGACTACGCGTGAGAATATCACCAGTGCATTCTTAAGTCCAAAAGGCATCATTGTATATAGGAAAAATCTCCACTCTATCGCGAAGGAGGTCTTACTCTTGTCCTTGACCGTGATCTTAATCTGATGGTATCTAGAGAACCCATCAGTGAATGAGTAGACCTCCTTCCCTCCAACATTATCCAGTACCTCATCCATGAAAGGAGTTGGAAAAGGATCATGAATGCAAGCATCATTATTCTTCCTGAGATCTACACAAGTTCTTATTTCATCCTTCTACTTCTTTTCTTGAATGACCATTGGAATCAACCAATCTGATTGCTCCATCAGTTTAAAATACCTACTGCAAGAATCTTGTCTAATTCCAAGTGGACCTTTTCTTTATACTTGGGACTAATGTGATATGGCCTCTGCATGACCAGCTTCACATCCCACCTCAAGGTAATCTTCATCACACCCAAGTCTCCTATATTACCATTTAGGTCTGAAAATTGGGTAGGGAACAAATCATGGTATTCTCAAAGCAACTGAGTGATCTTATCTACTGTGGCATCATCCGAATAATCTCCAATCCTTGCAAATTTCGGCTCCGCTTTTATGCCAATGTCCACTTGCCTAGTCTTCAATGGTGCAGTGATGTCTAGATTCTCTATCTATTGTCCCTCAACTTTGTGGTGGCTCTCTGCCTATGGAATGTCGATTTTCCTTGGATCCTCATTATCTTCTTCAGTAGTCACATTTTAGCATTCTAGCACATTTCACAACTAGGTGCTCCAACCTGGGTGAATCAAGTCTGAAGGATCCTGCGGTATTTTGAATATCGTTGCTTTAACCTCCTACAGTGCTTCATTGATGCTTTCAAACCCATCCTCAAAGCCGAAGGTCATCAAAGATCCTTCTTTTAAGATGTCCCACTATGCGGTACTGTGGTGGAGCTTTGTTTCTAGGTACCAATTCATAGTAGCGATGTCCAAAGTGTGACAGAAAATATGCATCCACTGTAGTTGCGGCTCCATTCCATAAACCTTAGTCCATTTTTCCAAATGATCCCACAGATCATTTCTCCCATCGTATTTTTCAGTTAGCCAAAATTTTGGGTGACCAAACTGCAATCTCATCATTCTTCTGTACTCGTGCCATTCATCAAAACTTTCTTTACGCGTACCCCACCACCGTGTAGGTGTAGAACGAAACACCATATCGAAAACTTGGAAGCGATGCTTCTCTAGTACTTTCATTTCAAATGAATCCAAAAATTTATCTACATCTCTGAGACCATCATAATAAGGAAAATGTCTTACCTCGGATTTTACTGAGTGCAACGATCTAGTCAACATATTACAGCATAACATAGATACTTCATGCCACCTATTCTTTTAGTGCTCCAATTTTTCATCTAAATCTAATATATAGGAGCTTTCACGGTCCCATGTGATTCGTCCATCCGTTGTTGGATTAACCAAGTCTTGATCTCACGCGGTTCCAAGTCATCATCGGTTTACTCATAATCGCAGGCTGGTTCGGTGTACCGTGGTCCTTCTGTAGGTTCCAATGGGACTACTACGTGGAGCGATTTCCTTTCAAATGACATCATCCATTTCTTTAAATTGATTACATCATTCATATCAATGGCGCAATAAATTTCCAGCAGTGCAGGGTATGGATTGTGGTCATGAACAATCTCTATTGCTTCAAAATCGTCCAACAGGCTCGCTCCTTCTATATCTATGGTCACTCCATGCAATCTCCGCATAGGGATAATCTTTTGTTGACTTTCCATCCTCAGCTGAATTGGGGACCATTGCAGCTTAGGTCTCCCCATTCTTTCCCATGTCTATTTAGGTAAAACATTCGCATCTAACCCCAGATCTAGAATAACCTGAACTATTTCATACTCTCTTATTTGCACCGTAAGCCTCATCTCACGCCCTATTCTCGCCTTGTGTTTTCCTATATTCGTATCTGTGCGATGTCCTTTAGGAGCACCTTCCTTACTAGCAAGCTTATTTATCAGTTCTTGTATCCCCTTCACCACCTTGCTGTCACGCAACAGCTTTATACAAGTCTCCAAGAAAGTGGTAAGCATGGAGGGTTCAACTTCTTCAGATAGCTTGTCCTGACTTCTTGAGGTAGAGGCCTCAACGAAGCTTTTCATTTCTTCCATGAATGTTTCCTTCACGCACTCCAGGTCAAACCCAACTTCCTTTTCTTGGAGCCTTGTAAACCCACTCACTTTCTTCAAGCTGCTTTCCTCTATCATCACCAGTCATCATTCAGCTTCGTGACACAATATTCACATTGGGATCCTCCTCACAATGCTCAACCCTCATCATCTATAAATTATGGGTGAGCTATTGAGGCTGCACCTTCTTCTCCTACATCTTAGATACCAATATAGGGCATTCTTCTATTGCATGGTCAAACTGAGTATAGTATCAGAAACATGGGCGAGTCTAGCTCATACATTCTTGGAAGTAGTGTCCTTGCACTTCATAATTGTAGCAAAGAACTTGCCCTCGACCTCTACTAGGTCCTCCTCCTCCTCGGCCTCGTCTGCGCCGCTGATATCTTCAACGCACTCCCCCAATGCCTTGATCCAAAGGCTGAGTTTCTATTCACATTCGATACATGAGAATTCTCTCCATCATTAACTCATAGCTACAGAAGTTATGCTCATCGTGGCCAAACAATTTATAGAAATCGCAAAATAATTGTTGGGGTCCCTACACAAATTTTTGCAGCAAGTTGCAATTGTACATTTCATGTTTTCCTCCTACTTGATAGATATCGCACCATAGCGTGGGCCCTGTACTTAATCCTATTAGGGATTCCTACCTCAGAGGCATGGGGCCTCCCCTTGCCATATAATTCGCAAAAACAGGGCAATGATCCTTATCATGTCCCTGATTTTTAAATTTTAGGCAACAAATTCCTTCATGCACCTTCGGCTGAGCCACTTTTTCCTTTTCAAGATTTGCAAATCTAAGCAGAGGTTTTGAAACTCTGCATGAAACTATTGAACTCCCAACGTTTCATCCTGGATAAGGGTCTCATGCAATCTCATTGTGATCTCGAGTTCTTTTTCCTGAGTCCCTATCTTTTGTTGTGACAAAGCAATCCTCAGGTGAAGTAGGAGCATGACTATAAACCAATCATGGTGCTGACTGTTTGTGAGATTCATATTGGCTTCACAAATTCTGCACTTTAGTCTCTGATCCATCTCCGAAGAATTTTCACCAATCCTGATTGCGAGTTCATTGAATCCAACGACTAATTGTGATTCATACTTAGGTCTATTGAATTCCTTGTTCAGATCAGTCTGAGTGTGCACTAATGACGCTAATGGATTATCCATGCAATACTTAATGTACCATGTCAACACGTGATCTTGTAAAGAAGTAACCAACTGCGCCTTCTTCATATTATCATCTGTAATATTATATGTCATCCATACAGCCTTCACAACAAACCAAAACTGATCCAAGTCCTCACTTCCCAAGCCCTTGAAAATAGGTAGCTTCATCGTATTCGACATGTTGAATGGTGGTGGAGGTCATGGTGCTGTGGGAAAAGTTGTATGTTGTGGAGGTGAAGGTGGAGGTGGCGTGGGTGGATGAGATGTTTGAAGAAAACCTTACTTTATCAACTATAGAGCGTTCATAGTGAGGCCTGTACCGCTCCCTCGTCATCGAGTGAAGGAAGTTCTATCAATGGGATTTATTGAGGACCTACTCTCTCCTAGTTTCCAAACAATTTTCCACTGTGCGTAGATCCAAACATCAAGGCATCGGCATTTTAATCCAAGTATTCAAAGATTTCAAATACTTACCTCGCGGTCCTTTGAAAAAACATCGTTCTGCTTCATTATAGTTGACTGAGGTGTTGACCATGAATTCTGTCACAAATCCTCTTGATCAAGCCAGTTATTGACAGCGTAGACTCTATTATCTTTAGATATTTCCAACCTTCGCACTATCTCTGGGGTCCACGCTATTGGACCGTCAAGCCTCCACCTTCCTTGGTCATCCGCCAACTTAGTGATCCATTCGTATAGTTCGATTGGGAAGGTGGAGAAGAAGATATCATGTATCTTTGTGTAAAAGTGTCAACTTTAGGTATGTTCTATGCTAGAGCAATTTATTTAAATTTTCACAGTTAGCAATCACATCAACATTACGATAAACTGCAGATAGAACATAAATACAAAACGCAGAAGACAAGCCAAGACAAGAGGACACAAGATATGGCGCGAGCCAGGGACAAACCCCACAATGTGTGGGGAAACCCTTTGATCAAATCTTCTTTTATCTTCAAAGTTCAGCAGAGAAAGAGAGAGAGAGTACATTTACAACAGAAGTCAATACTTTGACTTATCTAGATCTAGCATAGATCATTTCGTATCATGATGAGATCAGTTGAAGACATTCTGCTTCAACTGATTCTCAAGGTGACTCCTTCACCTATCATTGTTCTGCATCTCGTCCATTTGCTGCCCCTGATTGTGTTGCACCATCATGCTGTCTCATGATCTCATAAATCACGCTACCCATATATCATGATCATCATGCTACCCTTGCTAATGTGCATGTCATCATGCTGCCTGTGCATCATTCATTATCATGCTGCCTATGCACCATTCATTAACATGCTGCCTGTGCACCATTCATTAACATGCTGCCTATGCATCATTCTTTAACATGCTGCCTGTGCATCATTCATTAACATGCTGCCTGTGCATCATTCATTAACATGCTGCCTGTGCATCATTCATTAACATGCTGCATGTGCATCATTCATTAAGCAACCACATTTAGGCTCCTCTTTACAGTGGATACTTCTGTCCAGTAAACTGGGATCTTGAACATGCCCGACAGAGTCCATGCTGTCAGCTACAGGTATGTGACTTTAACCCTGAGATACTTCCTTTTGCTGAGGCATAAGTACACTCTTCTTTCTGTGTCTTAAGTCTTTATATGCTGCTGATTAGGGCCTCTTCTTCTGCGGTTAATAGAGCTGCGTATAATGCTCTTTCATGACAGCAAATATGACTACAAATGGTGGCTGCCAATTAGGTCTCTTGATGCTGCGGTTAAGGTCTCTTCTAGACCTGCGGTTAGGGTCTTTAAGGGCTTCCTTTGACTGCATTAAAATCTTTCCTAGCTACGTTATAGAAGCTTCCTGGATAGCGTAGAAATGCCTCTTTCCTAGCTACATTATAGAAGCTTCCTAGACAGCATAGCACTGCTCCATTGACAGTGTATTAGGGCTTCTTGGACAGCATAGAAATGCCTCTCTTAACTGCGTTTAGGGTATGGTAAGATCTTCCTTAACTGCGGTTGTGGATAGACCCTTCTTCTTGCTGCGTTTAGACTTCTCCATGACTTTTTTTAGGGCTTCTGCATTTTAGGGCATAATTTGTATATAGGCCAGCATATCCTCTATGTGACTCTCCTTCACCAAAAACCCAAGACGTGGAGAGGAGAAGATCACATGAAGATGTATGTGAGTACAAGAGACTTTAAATCCTCTTCTATTTATACTAAAATGAAGATGATGAATAGACATGTCTATTGGGCTTCTGAGCCTACTCAAGTTGCTGGTCGGCTTGATAATAATTCCATAATCAAAATTAATTCATATCTCCATAAATACTTATCGGAACCGGATGATCTTTAGATCAATCCTACACCTCTCAATGAGAGGGATCCAATAAAAATATCAGCTGCCATAAATAAGCTGATCCACATGGAGTTTGGCCCTAGTTGCCAATTTAACACTCCCTCTCAACTAGGGAGAACTCCATCCGGTGATCCATAAGTCCGACTGTACTATCTCGGCCATCAGTGCCCTACACTGCTCTGCCCAACTCTTCTTTGCTCTGCTCTACTCGGATCTGCTAGCTCTGCACTGCTCAGCTATGCTGGCTCTGCTCTGCTGGCTCTGCTAGCTCTGCTCTGCTGGCTCAGCTAGCTCTGCTCAACTCAGCTCTACTGAACTATGAAGAAGAAGAATTGATCGAGAATGTCTCATACCATTTTCCACTGACCCAAAGTCAGTCTCAGAGTTCGTACCACTAGTCCCAGACTAGTCTCAACCAACCCGAAGTCAGCGTCATAGTATGTACGACTCTCACTGGTCCCAAACCAGTACCGCAGGCTCAGAGAGTGTACTACTGGTCCCAGACCAGTCTCAACCGACCCAAAGTCAGCATCATAGTATGTACGACTCTCACTGGTCCCAGACTAGTCCTGCACTGACATGAAGTCAGTCTCGGAGTATGTACCACTGGTCCCAAACCAGTCTTAGCTGACCCGAAGTCAGCGTCATAGTATGTAAAACTCCTACTACTGGTCCCAGACTAGTATCATTGATCCCAGATCAATGGAGGTCATCCTAGCATAGGGAGTATGGTAGATACAACGATGCGTCCATCTGTACCACTATGGTCCCTAACTTCATTTCCCTGCTCATTGATCAGATGAGAGGTACTTCCCATGAGTCCCAGACTGCATGGGTAGGATGCCTCGACAGGAGAACTAATCAATCCTGTCCTCACAGGAGAAACACATCAATCCTGCTACAATCGCCATGGAGAACACATCAATCCAAGCCTCACAGGAGAACACATCAATGCTGCTACAATCGCCATGGAGAACACATCAATCCAGGCCTCACAGGAGAACACATCAATCCTACTACAATCACCATGG